>JAYESA010000001.1:22757405-22814905 GCA_036927795.1 Iris macrosiphon
TGACAGTTTGCCTATTATGTATTTATGTTAGCTATTTAATATACGTATGATATTAGTATATATGTATATATTTCAAAATTGATATTTATGCATTAGTATATTATAATTTTAGTAGTTAGATCTATATATATATTTATACTTGTTGAATTACTAGTTAGATATATATTCATTCTAGCTATCTATACGTATGTATGTGTAATGTATATATAACTATACATTAATAGTTGGTAAAGTTATTATGTAGCCATACGTATCCAGGCACTAGTAGGTATCATATATTAGTAGTTAGTGTATATTGAGTTAGCTTGTATGTTAGTATTAATATGGTTAGATATTAGTATTGCCTTGAGTTATACCAATGTATGAGTAGTAGGTATTGGCATAGTCATAGTATAGATGTAAACTAATTTTGGATTGATAATAAGCTGACTAAAATAAGGTATATAGTATTATATAAGTATTAAATGCATGGTAGTTTATAGTTATAGATAGGTAGTTAATATATATACTAGAGTGACATTACCTTGAGATACCAAGGTAAATGCAAAGGTATTGAGGATACCCAAGGTATTGGATTTGGGTATCAAGATAGAGGTTTAGTGTTGCGATACAAGTTGGTTCGAAACCAAGGTAACCATTTAGCTTGTGTAATTAGGATTTATATATTTAATATTGCTTACTATAGATAGGTGATATTTATCTATTGTTTGTGTATCCTGAGATACGGTATCTTAGTATCCTAAGATATAGCTTTTATGACCTAGATTTATAGTGTATGAACCCAACATCATTGAGATAGACTCATGCAACCTAGAAATAGCTAGTTTGACCAAGTATGACTAGTTTGGCATAGTGTTGACCTAGTTTGACTTAGAAATGACTTTATGACCTAGAAGTTGACTAGTTTAATTTATTTTTATTCCCAAAACCTTGTATTAATGCAATATTCCATATATAGGTCTGTGACACCAGTTTGGACATTATTTCTCATCATTTGCTCTGGATCACAGGCGAGTATATTCTTTATTAGTTTATATTATTTAATTACCACTATAATTCAAGTATTTAGAAATATTACTTATGATTCTTGACATGTACACAGATTGGTATTGTTATTGGATCGTCAGTCATGGAAAGTTACCTTGATTATGGAGATGGTATCAGATACTGTCTTTGTTGATATTGGATAACATTAAATATTACAGATTAAATATTGGATAAATTGGCTAGTAATGTGTCATGATTCGATTCATCATATCAGTCGGGGCGAAGAAAATACCAATTAAATATGTGATCAAGAAACTATCGGCTAGTAGTGTAATCATTGGCTACTAGCTAACCATGCAATTCACGTATGGTTGAGTTAGCTCCTTAGTGTAATCATTAAATCTCCCAGGCCGATCACATATTTAGTTAGTATCTCAAAACACATAGTTATTATAGATTCTAATATTCAGTTCATTGATTACCTTATTCTATTATGACATTATAGTTTTATTCCTTCATTCTTGTACGCATTGATTTATATTTCTATTGCTAGTATTGTCTATTCTTTCATTGTTCTTGATCATCATTTATATTCTTATCGTAGATAGCATTCTCTATATTACTGCTTTATAGTTTTTGTCAAATAACTAGAACTGCTATTAGGTTGTACTTTGCTCCATTCCTGACTGAAAAATATTTTTTAGAGGATCTGAGAGAGTGGTTTCCGACATACTATGGACTTCGACTTATAGATGGTGTAGAGTTGACCCACTAGTTCTGGAGTGATTATTGGAAGGTTTATACGGATCACTAGTTTTTTGTAGTTAGTTTCTTTAGCATTTTGGTACCGGATTTGTTTTCGGCTTATATTTGAGTTTTTGATTATTGTTTCTATTGTTGATCTATATATTTTGAATGTATAGTTAGACTTCCTTCATATCTTCTCATGCTTTAGAATTATGATTGAGTTTTGTGTAAAATATTGTTAGCAGAATTTATATTATTGTGAGATATTTAAATAGTTTAGTTGACCAAGACAACGTTCTACCGCCGATGTTGTGGCATAGGCTGGGCATTATTTCTGACTTGCATCCCTACGCCGAGTGCGAGTTATGACACATTTTTATTGGTGGTCCATGCAGGTCAGGCTTCACAAGTTGTGTGTTGTCATGGTAGTGCGACGACTTAGTTGTACTACTGTGAGCCTACGATAGGATATGAGATATAGGCTATAGGATATAAGATATTATGATGAGAGGATACTCAATCACAAATTTTTTGAGAGATTTCTGGGATGACCCTTGAGAATCTTATTATAATTCCCATTTCAAATCTTTTTCCTTGTTTTCGTCCGCTCTCAGTTGTTGTTGAATTTTATTCTTGGTGATCGGTTGATTTTAATTTTTGGTATTCGTTATTGAGTTTGATTCCATATCGAGAGAAATTTTACGGACTAAGTTACGGTATCATCTGATGACATATGTTGATGAGGACAGTAGTAAAGGTAAAATGTCTGCTTTGGTTATAGAGCATAGAGTTTATCGCAGTCATATTAGATAACATAGCAAAAACGTAGGGACCTGACTTCGGATGTACATATCTTAGTTATAAAATTTAGAGACTCTCGCAGCCATATCGGTTGGCGTGGTGAGGATTCTAGATGACATGATTATAGAGTTGCATACCCTAGTTATAGAATCTATTGTTTATTGCAGCTATGCTTATTGGTGTGACAAGGATTCTGAGTGTCATAATTTTGGACAGACATGTATGATTATCAGATTGTATCTTAAATTGGTTCTTAAAGTATCATCTCAATACTTATCCATCCCTGTTATTGTAAAATTTTTGTCCTATCATTCTTTAGCTTAGAAGTAGAGCCTTAATATGAGTAGATAGGAGTGTACCAGTATATGAATATCGATAGGTATATTATCTGATATTGAGGTTAGTGATGTGTTGGAAGCAATATGTAGAAGAGTGTCTAGAAATTGTGTGCAGAATGTACAGTGGGTGATGAGTGTCAGTGTGTAAGTTCATGAGTATCAGAAAGTAGAAGCCCGAGAATTAAAAATTTTAATAGTGTGTCAGGGGTTGAGAAATATCAAGATTGGTCATGGAAGACATATAGTGTATCACTGATTAGTGTATCAGTCTGTAAAAGGTTTAAGGGGAGATACATATACATCAATAGAGATATGGAAGCATGTGCCGACCGTTGAGAGTAAAGTAAAATATGTGTATTATAGAAGTTAATAACTAGTGCATTGGATACAAGTAATCATAAATTCTAGTGAATGTGATAAGGTGATCTAATGATGAAGCTAGTATCCTAGAACATTAAGAGCATATGTTGTGTAGTTAGGAAGCTAGTGTTACTATATCAAGAGTGCTAATGTTTCTATACCAAGGATTAGTTGAGTAATGTGCTAGTAACAGTAAGTTCCTTATGTTATAATATTGGATTGGTGTATCAGTTAATATGGATAAAAAATTATTTGGAAGTAATAGTGCAAGTAATCCAAGCAGTAGAGGAGAGACATGAGTAACTTGGTATGATGATGTCATCTAAAATATATATAAGAGCTGGTGTCTTGTGTAGACAGTAACAATTTTTAAGTAGGTATGCTATTGGGGGTATTCAAGTTGGACAAGGGTGTGCTAATAAAATATATGATTGAAAAAGTATACAAGTGTTCCTTGCAAGAGAATGATTAAGAAATTTTAGTGAATACAAGAACTGAAACAGATAAAGGAGGCATTATCTTAGTGGTATTTTGTATAGTATCCTAGGTAGCAAGTGTCAGGGAGTAAAGCATGTCCATAACCTAGAACTATAGTATATTACTAGTATTTGGTAACCCTCAATATTAAGAATATCTTGACTAGGTTGATGATTAGTGAATGCTTAGTGTATAATGGAATAGGCCACATGTGGCATAGCAGGTTATCCCGCACCATTAGAGGAAGATACCCCAGCAGGGCAGAGACTAATTTTATGATAGTTAAGAGACTATATCCAAGTATGATTTCTCTTTCAGTAGAATGGTAGGATTGTATGTTATAAAATATATACTATGTTAGACTGTGATTGATGAGGTTTGACTATAGTAAGATTTGTATGAATAGGATATGACTGGCCTAAGAGAGAGGGGTGAGAGTTTTAATTTCGAGGACGAAATTCTTCTAAGAGGGGTAGACTTGTCACTACCATATTTTCTAGGAAATGGTATTTTAGTCTTAAATATTGTGCATGTTAAATATTTATTTTTTGTATTAGTTATTTATGGTTAGCATGTTAGATTTATTTTTGGACTTGTGTTAGTGGACCTAACTAGTTTAGTTTAGACTCATGGACCAACATTTAATTCTAGTTAGAATTGAGCCCAATAGTAAGTCCATTAATTAGGAGGATGAATTAATTAAGTTAAACCCATTAGACTAGAACCTTCCCTCCTTAATCAATTTTTTCATGAGAGTCCCTAAGGGATATTCTAAACTTTATATAGTAGCTTAAGAGAGGGGCAAGTGAGGCCTATATAAAGGGGGATAAAAACTTTCTCTCTCTTTATTTTTCATTCCAAATCTAAATCTAAAATTTCCTTTAACCAAATTCCATCAAATCTCTACCAAATTTGAATCAAATTCCTTCCTAAATCACCATTGGAGACTAGTAGAGAAAGGATCTACAAGGAGGAAGCATGGATCTACAAAGAGAAGAAAGGATCTAGAAGTTGAAGGCTCATTTTACCAATTTTGGAGGTTTTATTGGGAATCCATCTCCAAATAGGTATAATTCAGTTTTTTCCCTTAATTTAGATTCTAAATCTGAGATTTAACCATGGAAAATCAACCTATATGCATAGGCTACCCATAGGATTTGGTTTTATGTTCATATGAGGCCTATTAAGAAAGTTATGGGACTTTTTGTGTCAATTTTGGGGGAATTTCGAGATTGATATTTGTTGTGTATCTCAATTGGTCCTATAAATCAATTTGCCATGTGCTTGTGTGTTTGGGACTAGTGTCATATTCACAATTAGGTACGTGTAGGTCGTATCCCAACAATTTGGTGGTACGTGTTAATTTGGTGGTTTTTTCCTCCGACACGAGATTTTGTGCATGTCATATTTTGACACGGACACGTAAAATTGTGTTTGAATCTTCGTATTATTCCTAAATAATATATTAGACTTGCTCGTGTCCTTCGGGGTACGTTTGGATGTGTGGTGGACTCGTGTTGCAAGCGTATCCAAGATCTAGTGGGATACGGGAGCGATGCACTCGATGTGTTTGTGCAATTTAATTCTAGATCTATTTCTAAATTGTTCTTAAATCTATATATCTAGGTGTTATATATTTATGTAGCTAATCTCTACATATATATTAGCTTTAAAATGTAGTAGTATATTTATATATGTATTGTATATATATATATATATGTTGTTATATATATATATACTTATATGTATGTTATTTATATATATATATATATATATATATATATATATATATATATATATATAAGAGATGGAAACAACGCTTATCGCAATAGTAGCAGGGCAGCATTAGCGACAGCAATAATTGCTGCTACAGCAGCAGTAGTAATTGCAACAGCAGTAGGGCAACATTAGCGACAACAACAATTGCCGCTACAGCAGTAGTAGTAATTGTAGTGACAGTTTGCCTATATATAGAGATATTATGTATTTATATTAGCTATTTAATATACATATGATATTATTATATATGTATATATTTCATAATTGATATTTATGCATTAGTATATTATATTTTTAGTAGTTAGATCTATATATATATATTTATACTTGTTGAATTAGTAGTTAGATATATATATATATATTCATTCTAGCTATCTATACGTATGTATGTATGTGTAATGTATATATAGATATACATTAATAGTTGATAAAGTTATTATGTAGCCATAAGTATCCATACACTAGTAGGCATCATATATTAGTAGTTAGTGTATATAGAGTTAGCTTGTATGTTAGTATTAATATGGTTAGATATTAGTATTACCTTGAGTTATACCAAGGTATGAGTAGTAGGTATTGGCATAGTCATAGGATAGATGTAAACTAATTATAGATTGATAATAAGGTGACTAAAATAAGTTATATAGTATTATATAAGTATTAAATGCATTATAGTTTATAGTTATAGATAGGTAGTTAATATATATACTAGAGTGACATTACCTTGAGATACCATGATAAATGCCAAGGTATTGAGGATACCCAAGGTATTGGGTTTGGGTATCAAGATAGAGGTTTAGTGTTGCGATACCAAGTTGGTTCGAAACTAAGGTATCCATTTAGCATATGTAATTAGGATTTATATATTTAATATTGCTTATTATAGATAGGTGACATTTATCTATTGTTTGCGTATCCTGAGAGACGGTATCTTAGTATCATAAGATATAGCTTTTATGACCTAGATTCATAGTGTATGAACCCAACATCATTGAGATAGACTCATACAACCTAGAAATGGCTAGTTTGACCAAGTTTGACTAGTTTAGCATAGTATTGATATAGTTTGACTTAGAAATGGCTTTATGACCTAGAAGTTGACTAGTTTAATTTATTTTTATTCCTAAAATCTTGTATTACTGTAATATTCCATATATAGTCTGTGACACCAATTCAGACATCATTTTTCATTATTTGCTCTGGACTACAAGCGAGTACATTCTCTGATAGTTTCCATTATTTGATTACCACTATAATTCAAGTATTTAGAAATATTACTTATGATTCTTAACACGATGGTATATAGATTGGTATTGTTATTGGATTGTCAGTCATGAAATGTTACCTTGATTATGGAGATAGTATCGGATACTGTCCTTGTTGGTATTGGATAACATTGAATATTGTAGATTAAATATAGGATAAATTGGCTAGTAACGTGTTATGATTCGATCCACCATATCAGTCGGGGCGGGGGAAATACCAATTAAATATGTGATCAAGAAACTATCGGCTAGTAGTGTACTCATTGGCAACTAACTAATCATGCAATTCACGTATGGTTGAGTTAGCTCCTTAGTGTAATCATTGAATCTACCAGGCTGATCACATATTTAGTTAGTATCTAAAAATACATAGTTATTGTAGATTCCATTATTCAGTTTATTGTTTACCTTATTCTATTCTGACATTATAGTTTTATTCCTTCATTCTTGTATGCATTGATTTATATTTCTATTGCTACTATTGCCTATTCTTTCATTGTTCTTGATCATCAGTTATATTCTCATCGTAGATAGCATTCTCTATATTACTGCTTTATAGTTTTTGTCAAATAACTGGAACTGCTATTGGGTTGTACTTTGCTCCATTCTAGACTGAAAAATATTTTTCAGAGAATCTGAGAGAGTGGTGTCCGACAAACTATGAACTTCGACTTATAGATGGTGCAGACTTGGACCCACTAGTTTTGGAGTGATTATCGGGAGGTTTATCCAGATCACTAGTTTTTTATAGTTAGTTTCTTTAGCATTTAGGTACCGGATTTGTTTCCTGCTTATATTTAAGTTTTTGATTATTGTTTCTATTGTTGATATATATATTTTTAATGTATAGTTAGACTTCCTTCATAACTTTTTGTGCTTTAGAATTGTGATTGAGTTTTATGTGAGATATTGATGGCAGAATTTATATTATTGTGAGATATTTGGATAGTTTAGTTGACCAAGACAGAGTTCTACCGCCGATGCTGCGACGTAGGCTGGGCGTTATTCCCAACTTGAATCCCTACACCGGGTGCGGATCATAAAAATCAGGAAGGTTAACCATGGAAGCTTCTATTCCTAATGAAGGCTTAATTTAATTTTCAAATTAATAAAGAGGGATGAGTCTAATGGGCCTAGCCTATCACTACCACATTCTGAAATAGGGGTATTTTTGTCTTTTTATTTATTATAAATATTGTGTGTATTTATTTTAAATAATTATATGATATGTATATGTATATATATATATGTATATATATATATATATATATATATATATATATATTATATATGGTGTTTTTTAATGCATGAGTTAGTAGAGTAGACCTAGAAGCCCACTAGATGAACCCCTAACCGAATTATAGGATCATGGATTTTAATTAGTATTTTTAGGATTAAATATTGAGGATTATAATTAATTACCATGATTTTATTTAATTGTTGTGCCTTACTGTTGCTTCGATATTTGGAGCGCTACCCTAGATTTTGCCTTCCACCAAATTCTATACCCTTGTCCTAGACGTGCCCGTCTTCCATTCTGACCCTTGTGTAACTCATAAATATGCTCTCTTGTATTTCATTTTAGTCGCACAATTTTTGTTGTGGACGTTTATTTTAATTCTAAATAAATCCAACTTTGTATCCTTGTGCGTTTCAATCAAAATTGGAGACACAATCTTGACCCATTTTGTGCAAACCAAATTATGACAATATTCTATTTTGAGTCTTCTACGTCCATGACACTTGTTTTCCACCTAATTTTAGTCCCATATACTTCTAATTAATTTTAGAACACCATTTACATTAATTTTAATTAAAGTGGTGTACGGACCCAACTTAACCTAAAACTAGATCTAACACCAAACCAAACCCCCACTCACACCCTCAAGCTTCATACTAAACACCATATACCCTTTTTAACCACTACATCACACCAAACATGGTGTTTTCCCCCATTAAATCTCAAAACTTATTTTCTGTGCAATTTTCTAATTGTTGTGGACTTTATTGTAAAAGTGCAATAATGTGTCACCATCCTATTGGTCAAAGCACATGAAGAACCAACCCTCTCCCTCATTGACTGGTCCACTCTCTCCCTTTCTCCCCTTTTTGTTGTGCACTACCCTTCATGATTAATCATGGCCCTCCATTTTAAATGGAGCAACATCCTCACCACACAATACCATCATATATATATTTATATATATATATATATATATATATATATATATATATATATAGCCTGACCCCTTTCCCAATGCCAATCCTAGCCCATCACAGCCGGCCCTAATCCTTAGGATGTCACCATCAACCTCTTCTCCTACATGCAACCTCTCATTTCCTCCATTATTTTTTAATATCACCACCATCCCTTTATAATAACCGAAACCCTAAACTAAACCATCTCCTTCATCCCCTACTTCCCGGCCTCCAACTCCGGCTATCTTCCTCGGCCTTCTCCGCCGCCTGAACCACCCTCCGCTCCTCACAACCTTTCTTGCCCCTGCTGCCAGTCACCCCCATCCCCGAGACTTCTCCACCCTTCCTTGCCGTATCGCCACCACCATTAAGCACCCGACCCGACCTTGTCCTCCGTCGACCCGAGCAGCTGTCGACCAACACCAGATCATTACCGCCGAGCCCCTTATAGCCGCCTGAGCCTTCTATCCGACTTCCCTCCACTACTGCAACCGTCCCTCTCACCGGAGCTCTCCTCAGCCGAGCAGCCGACTCGACTGAACGACAGTAGCCGCATGAGCATGACCCGGCCAGACTTTCCAGCAGCCCATCGACGCCGCGCCGACCTCCCTTGCTGCACCGCCTGCCATCACCTCCCCCGCTCAGACCTCGCCTGAACCATGACCCCGAGCAGCACCGTTCCCAGTGGCTATAAGACCCCGACCTCGACGGACTTCCATCTAAGTCGGCCCAGTCCTCTCCTCATGGCCTCCTCGACGACAGCCTTCGGCAGTCGTCGACCATTATTATTATCATTACCACCATCATCATCACCTTCATCATCATCATCATCATCATCGCCACCTTCATCATCATCACCATCATCATCATCATCATCATCTTCACCATCATCATCATCATCGCCATCAACATCATCGTCATCATCGTCGACCCGTCTTACCTCACTGAAGATGACTTGCAGCAGTCACCCTCGATCCTTGTGCCCATGCATGCTAACACACAGGTTCAAAGAGCCTTCCTTTATAATTTTATGTGTGTACATGTTTGAATAGTATAGGGTTAACTTATTGCTTTATGGTAAGTTTGGTTGATAGGGTTGTAGATCCCGTATCGATGAACCTAATAAATAGTTGTGTGTGCATGCGTGTGTGTTGAATAACTAATTGGATTATATGTATATATGTTGTGTGGTAATTAAATGCTAGTACTAGGTATGACTGTAATATACATATATTGTGTAACCATAGATTATTTATGGATATCCCGTATTTACACTTGACCATGTGACCCTAAGCATTTATGAGTTGACTGACTTGTGTACACTGACGTACTGGCTTTAGACATGTGTTAGTGAGTTGACTGTCTTATACATCGTATTTGAGGACGTAGCACCCGTACATCTAGATGCACACTTGACCCTGTTAGAGGACAAGTAGCACCCCCTAGCGTAGTCTCTGAGTTCAGTGAATTTATGATTGTGTGTTAGTGTAATGACTGATTCTGTATTATTATTAAATAATGTCTATAGGACCGTTGGATTATTCAGACAAGACTTTAGAAACAGGATATTAGTATTGCCTACAGAGGACCCCAGGCGAGTATATTGTCTAACAGTTTTTATTATATTGATTATCTCTATGATTCTAGTTGTGTAGCATACATGATTCTGACACTATGTATACACAAGTTGGCATCATCGAGACCTGTCACGAGGAGTCATGATTGGGATCCATCATGCTAGTTGGGGAAGCAGAAATATTAGTAGATTATGTGATCATACCCAACTCTACATGAAACATAGCTCACCAACACCTCACGTCGATGCAGTCTGACCATTATATGGCTCATAGCCAGTTATGTATTATTAGCCTGACTATTGCTTGCATTATAGCTATCTGGATGGTTAGCCTGACCTTACATGAATCATAGCTAGTCATACATAGCAAGCTTGATCAGTCCCAAGCCGATCACATGATATGCTGATGTTTTATACACTTAGCCAGATATTCTAGACATGTATTTCCAGATCATAATTCTAGCATTCACTTATGTTCTAGTTACTGTTCTAGCATTCACTTATATTCCAGTTTATTGTTCTAGCATGCACTTATATTATGTTCATTGCTAGTTGTACCATTGATGATGACATATGCTCCAGTATTTTATTTTACCAGTATTTCTTAGTGCTAGTATTTATATCCATCTTGAATTTCTTTACACTATATTATAGTTTTTGTCAATATACATGGAACTGCTGTTAGTGCTTGTACTTTGCTCCATCCTGACTGGAAATATTTTTCCAGACTGCGACTTAGTGGACTTATTTCCGGCATACTTGGAGACTTAGATGTTATTGTTTGCAGGTTAGATTATTTTTTTGTTTAGACTTATATTATGTTCATTTATTTTCTTCGATATCTCATCGTGCTTTAGTTATGTGATTTAGTATATTCCATATTATATTGTGATATCTGTGTCTCCTTATGGAGTTGGATATTCGTGTGAGATTGATTAGATAGAGTATTGACCTAGACAATGTTCTACCACCGATGTTGCGGCATAGGCTGGACGTACCCACGTGCTCGTGCCCCTACAGCTGGTGCGGATCGTGACACATTTTTAGTGGTGGCCCATGAAGGTCAGACTTCGCAAGTAGTGCGATATCGTGGTAGTGCGACGTCTCAGTTGTACTACTGCGTACTTGCGATAGGATATAGGACATAGGATACTAGGATGAGAGAGGGTACTCTATTAAAAAATTTTGAGAGATTTCTGGGACGACCCTTGAGAATCTTATTATAATTTCTAATTTAAATCTTTTTTCTTATTTTCGTCCGTTCTCACTTGTTGCTATTGAATTTAATTTTTGATGATCAGTTGTTAAATTTAATTCTTGGTAACGTTGTTGAGTTTGATTTTATATCGAGATAAATTTTATGGACTAAATTTACGGTATCATCTAATGACATATGTTGATGAGGACAGTAAGAAAGGTGAAACGACTACTTTGGTTTTGGAGCCTAGAGTTTATCGCAGCCACATTAGCTGTTGTGGCGGAAACGTAGGAACCTGACCTGGGATGTATATGTCTTAGTTATAAAATTTAGAGTTTCTCGCAGCCATACCGGTTGGCGTGGCGAGGATTCTAGATGACTTAATTATAGATTTGCATACCTTAGTTATGGAACCTATCGTTTATCGCAACTATGCTTACTAGCGCGGCGAGGATTCTGAGTGTCATAATTTTGGACAGACGTATATGATTATCAGATTGTATCTTAAATTGGTTCTTAAAGTATCATCTCAATACTTATCTACTTCTATTATTATAGGATCTTGGTCCATCATTTTCTTTGCTAGCAGTAGAGATACCTTCAGTTCCTTAGTCAAGTTCTTTCTTGAGCTTCTTTTAATTAGGGTTCCTTGGTAGTATGATAATTGGTGACTTATAATTAGGTTTGTGTCTTGTATCAGTGTTGACTGAGTGTGGCTTGTGAGTCTGGACATATTTCTTGGTTGGACATGTGAGCAATAGGCATCAATCTAGAGATAACCCGTAGCATAGTACCTTGTAGCAATAGTTCTATGATAGGAGTCATTATAGTTAGTATTGATACTATAGATAGAAGAGGAGTAAAAAGTACCAGAGATGGTTACAAAAGTTAGTATCAGAGTCAGCATGCCAGTCCTGGAGAGTCATAAATTTATGTAGTTGGTTGATCCATGTAAGCAATTAAGTATCAAGGGAATTGTGTTAAAAATTAATGGAGCGTGATATTCAATTTGTTGGTTGATACTTGGGTGTGTCAAGAGTAAAGTAATGTATATGCATAAAAGGTATTAATGAGATGCCATAAGTAGAGAAATATTAAGATTGGTCATGGAAGCAATAAAGTGTATCACAGATTAGTATATCAGTCTGTAAAAGGTTTAAGAGAACATACTTATACAATAATCGAGATATGGAATCATATGCCTTCGTTTGAGAGTGAAATAAAACATGTGTATTATAAAAAGTGTAAGTGATCATGAGTTCTAGTGAGTGTGATGAGGTAATCTAATAACGAAGATAGTGTTACTATACCAAGAGTGCTAAAATATTCTATATCAAGGATTAGTTGAGCAATGTGCTAGTAAAAGTAAGTACATCGTGTGATGATATTAGAATGGTGTATCAATTAATATGGATAGAAAATTATTGGGAGTAATGGTGCAAGTAACCCAGGAAGTGCAATTTACGGTATACAGTTGACGGGTGTAGACAATTGGTGTATTTGTGTGTATCTTGTGTATTAGATACTGTGAGTATATATTTGTATACTTACATAGATGTGGATTTAAATTTATAATTTAAAAATTAAAAATAAATTTCAATTTTTAAGAAATTTTGAGGAGATGAGATTTTATGTTATTAAAATTTTGAGGATTCAAATTCAATTCAATAAACATAGTCAAAGCTATAAAGATTTTTGGAAGTGATTACAATTTTATTTTAATAATTTTATATTTGACTTTTGAGGAAAGTATATACATTTTATTTAAAATTGTTCGAGAATTTAAATTTTTGAGGATTTTATTTTGAGGATAAAATTTTATAGTGGGTAAGAAATATATATTAGTATATGAGTAATTGATGTGCATGTGTAAGGATATGTTGGCTTGAGCATTCTCGAGATGGCATTGCAAACTGACTTGGGTGTCCATCTAGAGTCGTATTAGAGGAAGTAGTACTTAGTGTGTTGTGTTGCACTTGGCGTGTACTTGAGTTATGAGAATAACTAGTATAAACAATTGTAGTAGGTCCAAGAGCTAGCAGTGGTTGTGCTTATAGTAGAAACAGTGGTACCTAAAGGGATAGAGGTATTAAACTTGGATGTAATTTGACCATGGTTGTGTTAGCAGGTTCTATTCTGTTCTTTCCTTTTGTTCATTTTCTGTCTGTTTGATTGATTGATTGATTTCTTAGTACCATAGTTTGTATGAATGATTCTCTTGCTAGAATGTAGTTAGTAGTATACCCCAATAGAGAATGCAATACCATGACAAAAGTGACCATAACTATGTATATTTTCTCTAAATTGTATATTGTGTGACTGTAGGTAGGATTTTCTTAAACTTTGATTGTTGGGGGTTTGTCTGTAGTGAAGATTAATGAAGATGTTATGACTGGATAGAGGGAGACAAGGTACCTTAAATTTCGAGGATAAACATTAATTTGAATAAAGAGTTGAGGATTTAATATGGCAAAATTGACGATTTTGTTAAATCATAGATTTTTATGAAGATTATGATATGATTGAATTTGTCATTAAATTTTGAGAAATTTAAGAAGATTATCATTATATTTATTTGACTACAAGATATAAATTTAAATTTATACATAAATGTGGTATTTGAAGATTTTATAAGTATTATATTATTGAGTATTGTGTGGAAAAAAAATCGAGGAATACGATCATGTAAACACCCTATTTTTCAGAATAATTTCAATATAATTTTTTTCGGATTTTTCGGTATGTTTCTGGATGAAGAACCAAGGTAATTGTGATCAAAGGAATTTTAAATGCAGTTTATTGATGTTAAAATATTATGAAAATAATATTTTATGGTGTAAAATGGAAAACCGGACATAGGGTATTTTTTTGTGTAATTATTGGACTCAGAAAACGCGTTTAAAGCCCCAAAAACTATTGTATATAAAAACCTGAACCAAACCTGAACCAAACCAAACTAGACTGAACCGAACCAGGCCAAACCCAGCATAGCGGGTCGGGTCGGGTCGGATCTGAGACAAACCCGACCCGGACCCAAACTCGCAGAAACCCTAAAATCTATCGGGTCGGAAACACTGTTCCGACCCGGCAGCGCCGTATAAAACTCCCCCCCCTCGACTTCCGTGTCGACCGTCGCCGCCAGACCTGTCTCCCTCTCATCCTTCCCACACACCTCCGCCGCCGACGACTCCCCGCTCAGCCGATCATCTCCTTTCCGACGCCGCCGCCTTACAGCCGACCTAACTCCCCGGAGCCCTCGACCACCCCAGCATCTCGACTTCCCCCTCCCTCTCGGCGCTGCCGCCAGGCAGCCGCACGACTCCTCGACCGACGACCTCCCCGTCCAGTACTCTTCCATCTCCAGCCCACGACCCTGACGCCGCTCGGCCCAGTCCAGCCCGACTCCACCGTCACCTCCCTGCTCGACTCCTCGAGCCTCGTCGACCCAGCACCGGCCGCATCCGCCGAGTCCACCGACCACAGTCGACCCAGCAGTGAACCCTAGACTCGACACAACGACTCAGCCAGGACACAGTTCGAGTCAGACACAGCAGACAGGACACAGACGCGGGAAACTCAGATTCACAGAGCCCTGTTCAGGTACCGTTTTCTCCCTCCTCGTATTTCCATTTTTGATTCCGTCAGTTGCAACGCATAGACTGTATAACCCTCTCGGTGCCCGTGCAACCCGCTCGGTGAAACGCGTCCTGTGGTGGTCGCAAACCGTGATCCAAAAACAGGAAAAATAATGCCCTGTTTTACCCCGGAACTGAGTACGCCCCGCTAAACAGGACAACTTGGTCGCACGCGATCTTTACCGAAACATGCGCGACGTTGATACGGACGTGCAGGATTTCGCAGAAGTAGATTTGGATGTGCGTGCACATCGGAATCAACGCGTATCCACCGACAACGCCCCGTATCCATCTATTCTAGAATATGCTGTAACTTTGTGTACACATGTCGGATCGAGACGAAACTTGCGCCATCGGACTCGTAGCAATACGCTGGTCCTGTGACCCAAGTTTGGTTCGATTCTGAGGACGTTGACAAAATCGCGTATCGTGGGCCCCACATGCTCCACTTGACGGGCGATTTTGTGATTGGCTCATCGGAATCCAATTCTGGAAGTTCCGTTTGGTTCGTATCATCGTTTCTGACTTGTAGATACTAAATTTGAGGAATTTGGAGACCTTTGACCCTGACACACTTTTCGGTGCAAAGTGGCCCACATGTGGACCGCACTTTGGCCCGGAAATGTTATTTTTGCCCTTGTGTCCAAATTGGACTTAAGGACAGGCATTTCTAGCTATTTGATATCTTCTGAGACTATTGGTGATGTTTATTACAGCTCTTGGAGTAGTACCTACAGGATCCACTGATACAGGGACGACTGTTGGTATTCGGACACCAGGCAAGTGTACCTTGCCAAACTTTGCAGTCTTGTTATATATTTTCCTTGCTTTATTTATATTATTGTGCATGCTTAACCTAGGACCGTGTGACTTACTTAGCGTCCGATTAATAGTCGGGTGCCAACACCGTACGCGGTGTTGTGTATTGTCATCTAGAGATGGACATTCGTGACATTATATATTCTCGTACTTGTCTTATCAAGTACACTTTGACCCAGGACACTTGACACCATTCATGAGACAGGATCTTCTTGAGATATTCATGGTGATTTTGTATAGGATACAGGACTTGACAGAGATACTATATTCATAGATACTTTATGACTTGTGAATTAGCTATGATCCCACTTGACATGGACATGAGACGTTATGGTCATGATATGCGTGCTATTTCATATATATATCAACTACTATTGTGAGGTCGTAGACTCTCGTAGAAGAGCTAGGCACATTACCGATTATTACCGCTATCGGCTCCCCGACACAGAGCTGGTAGTGGCTCAGCCTGAGTACTCGTGATGCTCTCACTTGCATTTTCACATAGATGGTAACATACTTACCCTATATATTTCATTATCTGCTGCACTTTATTTATTTTGGCATGAGCTTTCTTTTACCTTGCTATGTCCCCTGAGGACCTGGATCCGGAATATGTCCCCAGGATTTGAGGACGAGATCTATCCCGAGGTATACGGGACCGCAGCAGGAGCTGATCCAGGAGCTGTACCGCCATCCGAGGATGAGGTGTTAGCCGAAGACTTTTTTTGAGCATCCATGTTTCATGCTCAGCATTTATTTATTTCAGTCATTTATATTCTGGTCTGTTGAACCATTGTATCAGATTTATATCAAGTTGTTCCCCGAAGCACTTTGTTGAGACTAGCTGATGATTTATATTCCTTATTTATTCTGTAGATCATATTTTATATCTTGTGTGGATGAGATTAGTTGTGTCATGCCCCAATCTCCCGCAAGCTTGATAGTCCCTGCTGAATGAGAATCACCACGTTGCAGCTCTCCTGTAGGATAATCGTTCCCATCGGGACGTGATGCCGTACGAGCCTGGAGTTGCGCTCGTACAAGGCAATATCGTTAAACACCAAAGTTATCATCGAAACAACCAAGTTACAGCGGAAGCCAATTTGTGTACCAAGCACACATCAGAGTAATACGCAGCGAAGCTCACGATAGAGTCCAAATGAAATATCCTTAGTCAATGCCACAAAGACGATGCCACGGAGACGATGAAATGCTCTTGCTCTTTTTTCTAGCCCACAAAGGTACTTACAGTTCATACATCTTGTCCCGTATATCCAAGCAGCGCCACTACGCCTGCGTACCTGAAATATTGCCCACAAACGTGGGTCAGTACATAACCGTACTGGTGAGCGGGGTAACCCACTCGTCTAAGCCGACATTAAGTAAAATAGTGAATGCACACAGTTAAATGGTGATCTTTCTAGTTGAATCCTAGATTCGTTTCATGGCATATGGATGACATGTTAAGGAAAGCTGTAAAGCAGTTTAAGCATGCAAGCATTCAATCTTAAACCAAACGACAAGCATTTATATAAATCCGACCCATCTTACTCAATGCCATCGCTTGCACGATAACATATCGAACCATCAGTCTCGCCTCAATATCCATCCTCAACCAAAGTTATATCCCAATCTCGAGTGCACACTCTTGCCGAGGCAAGGTGGCCGCGCCTACACGAAAGTCAAACCAACAAAAGAAAAGCAAGCCAACTTATATACTATATGAAGTCACTGGCTAAAAGCCACGAAGGACATTGATCGGACCAAGATCAATAGGGCAATCCTACCCGATCTAGGGTTGGGCAGCTACTCCCGCCTGGTGGTATCGGACTACCAGCACTGCGCCCAATCGCACGATGCCCATTGTTTTCTCCATGGTGGAACGGTCCCGGTGCCCCGGTGCCTCATCCTGTTCCAGAAAACGAAACCCTGTCCCACACAGGTTGTCCGTGACAATGCAGATACGTAGGTATAACGAGAGGATCGAAACATTCTTGCCCCACCAAGCGATCCTAGACTCGTTCAACCGATATCCAACCAAAATATCCATAACCATTCTTCCAACATATCCAACCAAGGATTCCAATTCTTGACCTTAATATATAGGCCAAGGCACCAAATATGAAGTGTTTCATAGGCACAATGCCTCTTCTCAACACAGAGTCCGAATTGGTGCAACACCCATGCTCAAAGCAAATCCTATGGCACAATATCGCTTCAGTGGCACGATGCCCCATTTGTGGCACAACGCCCAATGCCGATGCAGTTGTTCGGTTTCGAACCACAACTGCTCGCTTTATAAGACAAAGCGACCAAGTGATACTCGTGCACGGATGCACGTTCGCTCGCCCGAATCCTCGATATTCCTATTGCCTCAAATGTATCATTCCAACTCGTCCAAGCATAATCCCAAGTATCCAACCGACTGTCTCAAATGTGATATTCCAACTATCGCTCCAACTATCCAATGCGTAAATTATTTCAAGCCACAATCCTACCAAGCCAACGACGCACACTCTATGCACGCCTCAGTGTAGTGTTTCTCGAGTTTCAGCCCAAGTATTCAAGCCTTTTACGTGTTTTCTATATTATTAGGCATGAAGGAATAGAGGAGAAGGGAAAGAGCTCACTCACAATGTTTGATCCCGTTAAGCATCATGTCCTGTCGATACGGCCAATCCCTTGAACCCATGATCCGATGCAAGCGTGATCTACTGATCTGGTATGACCGTACGAGCAGGCCGTGCTCTCCGAATCATCCGACCGATCAGATTAAGGAAAATGGCATTATCGCTTTCATCCAGCTATTCAGTACTGTTCAGAACGAACACCTGATTTCCATCGAACCCGCTAGCCATCTGCACATTGAAACCAACACGATTAATTCTTCTTCCCAAAATCCAACATTTTAAATGTAACCAGCATTTGACTTATTCAATCCGACTCAGCGTAACGCTCCGAGCGGTTGTGGGGCATTACATAATATACCACTTAGAAATCAGGTTCGTCCACGAACCGTGCTGGTACTCATTTCTATCACATGCTATAATCCAATTCCCTGGATCTGTTCTATGTGACTCACACATTCACGATTTTGACTCCGCATCTCATTCTGCTGAACGCTCGTACAAATTTTATGAATTCCCACATTCTCCTTGCAGCTCAATACGAATTCTTCGTATCGCTTAGTTTTGGATCGTACACATATTTAAGGCGTCCCAAAAATACATGCATTTCAGCCGAGCTTTGCGATAACAAATTTGAACAAGTTATAAGGGTATCTTTATGTTCGAGGCGTCCATTTCTTTACTCCCAATTGAACCAAATCCTGATTTCCATTCCAACATATTCGATTGAGCACCATTCATAAATATGATGATTTTCCACCGACTCAATGAGTTCGCGTTCCAACTCAATCCATCCCACTATTTCTGAAATCTGTACTAGCAACATCTCCAAATATATCCCATGCACCGAACGATCATCACAACTGATACTACCCCAGCTAAGCGACTTACCCAAATATCAACTTTGCTTAGATCATTTTAGTCCAACACCTTTTTTCTGCCATCTTAAATATCTCACTGGGTGATCATCTATATCGAGGTTCGTGTGATCCACGAAGATCTCACCGCCACGCCAAAGGGATAGTGTCACCACGATTTCAACGTAGACACACTCGCCACAATTCCTAGGTTGCGGATGGAATAGTTCTTCGTGCTGCTTCTACTGCCTCGAAGCATAGAATATTACCTTTGCCTTCCGAACGAGCACGCTTCCCAGACTATGTTCCGAGACATCTTGTAAATCTGAGGTAAATCTGTCCCTTCCAGTATTCATAAGGATTTGAGCTGAACGAGCCATTGCTTTAACTTCACGAGCTAGTTTCACAGTCGTCAATTCATATGAATGCTATTCCCTTCCAGGGCACGATGAGTCAGAGGCGATGCCATCGATAAAAAAATCTGCGAGTCTGAATCTCATCAGTTGACTAGGCTACTTCCACCATCGCTCCGATCTTCCGGCTGTATCTTCAGCTGAAGACTATCCCAAGGGTCTCTCGAATCCAATACTCAGTCAATAAGCCAAATCTCATTGCTCACATCTTCTCTCAACGCATTCCCAAATACGCCGCCTCAAGGGTCGTTCTATGGTCTACCATATTCATATCTGATTCAGCGGACAAGTCGCTAGGGTCAGCTGTCCCAAAGCTACGCTCGATAATTGTAATCATCACGATTGACAGTTATTATAAACCATGCTATATCTCATCTGCAAATTTAAATTAAAATCCAACCATTCATCCGAGCAAAGTTTTTGAATCCGAGAACCGCGCTGGTTGAAACCGTCTTCCATCAATCCGTCTTTCTGTCCTGAATCCATCAAATTTCCGAATTGCTATGTTCGTCTTCTCGCACCACGACTGCAATGATTCTCGAAACTCAAGACTTGCTCAAATTTATATCCGTTGCCGTGTTCCATAATACATTTCCAACTTACTCGAGCAGCACAGCAATTTGTTCCGACGTTGCTCTCATATTTAGCTATCTTCAAAAGTCTGTCCACCATAATCTTGCCTTCCGTTGTTGCCACTATCTTGCCCAAATTCTATTTCTGCTAAACCTGAGTCAACTTCTCGAGCAGCAATATCCAAAATCTTCAAGTTTGTGTGAATCCATCACATTGTCCCTCCAAGTCAAGTTCGTATTTCATTGCTCAACCAACAGCTCAAATACGTTGCCCAAAATTGTAGTCCGTGCTCGCTATCATTCGATTCACCCATCATTTTGCTCAAACGTAACCCAAATGTTCGTTCCGATTCCGTCAATCACTTAAGCCCAACGATGCTTTCATTTGTATCAGTCCGTTCTCGATTGCTCGACTCAAAACTCGCTTGTTTTATTTTCATTCTTTCCAACTCAGCCGATGTGCACCAACCAACTTGTATTCCCGTTATCCGAGTCCGTTCAGACAATTCTCATTGATGTCCAACCAAATATTCTAATGCCTTGCTCACAATGTGGTATCCCATATACCACTCTGAATTGAGTCGCTACTCGCATTACGATTTTCTTACAGAAATCTAAAATTCGTTCGAGCCATCCCTTATGTGTGATCATGCCTTTCCCAATTCGAGTCTGACACAGAACTCAGGCAATGCCTGAATTATCCAACTATTTCTCAAACCGTCCGATACTTTCGCAACACGAGCAATCCTGTGCATTAATTTTCTTCCAAATAGTCCAACCCAATACCCAACGGTTTCACACATTTGTTGTACGAGCAACTCGTTCCAACTTATCCTGCTATTCCCAAGCTAAACTCAAATATGCCCAACCGATGCGCCACAGCCAAAATTCCAACTTCTATCCAACACAATCACTAGACGAGCAACTCGTGCAAGGATTCATTCTCATTGAATGTTTCTACTCACAATATGCCACATAGCCAAATCTCGTTAGCCAACCAACTGATCCATTGAGGCAATCAGAATCTCCCCGAACGATAAGCCAAGCCAACCCAATGAAAGCCCACAACTTGTTGCATAAATGCAATAACGCCAACCAACTTGCTGTACGAATGCAACAACGCCTAACAAGGCTAAGCGATCCTACGAAAACCAACCAAGGCAACGCAACCAAGAATAACATGCAGCCACAACCAGCAATAAATAGACTTATTGCATGAAACATCCAATGCGGCACCGAGTAGAGTCAAGAGCTAAACGACACGCGGAAGCTATTTTAGAGTTTGTGATGAAGCGAAGGACCAAGTCCGAAGAAATGAATCGGGCGCTCTGATACCAATCTTGTTACGCCCAATCTCCCGCAAGCTCGATAGTCCCTGCTGAACGAGAATCACCACGTTGCAGCTCTCCCGCATGATAATCGTTCCCATCGGGACGTGATGCCGTACGAGCCTGGAGTTGCGCTCGTACAAGGCGATGTCGTTAAACATCAAAGTTATCATCGAAACAACCAAGTTATAGCAGAAGCCAATTTGTGTACCAAGCACACATCAGAGTAATACGCAGCGAAGCTCACGATAGGGTCCAAATGAAATGCCCCGAGTCAATGCCACAAAGGCGATGCCACAGAGACGATGAAATGCTTTTTCTCTTTTCTCTATCCCACAAAGGTACTTACAGTTCATACATCTTGTCCCGTATATCCAAGCAGCGCCACTACGCCTGCGTACCTAAAATATTGCCCATAAACGTGGGTCAGTACACAACCGTACTAGTGAGCGGGTTAACCCACTCGCCTAAGTCGACACTAAGTAAATAGTGAATGCATACAGTTAAATGGTGATCTTTCTAGTTGAATCCTAGATTCATTTCATGGCATATGGATGACATGTTAAGGAAAGCTGTAAAGCAGTTTAAGCATGCAAGCATTCAATCTCAAACCAAACGACAAACATTTATATAAATTTGACCCGTCTTACTCAATGCCATCGCTTGCATGATAACATATCGAACCATTAGTCTCGCCTCAATATCCATCCTCAACCAAAGTTATATCCCAATCTCGAGTGCACACTCTTGCCGAGGCAAGGTGGCCGTGCCTACATGAAAGCCAAACCAACAAAAGAAAAGCAAGCCAACTTATATATATATGAAGTCACTGGCTAAAAGCCACGAAGGACATTGATCGGACCAAGATCAATAGGGCAATCCTACCCGATCCAGGGTTGGACAGCTACTCCCTCCTGGTGGTATCGGACTACCAGCACTGCGCCCAATCGCGCTATGCCTATTGTTTCCTCTATGGTGGAACGGTCCCGGTGCCTCATCCCGTTCCAAGAAACGAAACCCTGTCCCACACAGGTTGTCCGTGACAATGCAGACACGTAGGTATGACGAGAGGATCGAAACATTCTCGCCCTACCAAGTGATCCTAGACTCGTTCAACCGATATCCAACCAAAATATCCATAACCATTCTTCCAACATATCCAACCAAGGATTCTAAATCTCGACCTCAATATATAGCCCAAGGCACCAAATATGAAGTGTTTCATAGGCACAATGCCTCTTCTCAACAGAGAGTCCAAATTGGTGCAACACCCATTCTCAAAGCAAATCCTATGGCACAAAGCCGCTTAAGTGGCACGATGCCCCGTTTGTGGCACAACGCCCAATGCCGATGCAGTTGTTCGGTTTTGAACCATAACTGCTCGCTTTGCAAGACAAAGCGACCAAGTGATACTCGCGTACGGATGCACGTTCGCTCGCCCGAATCCCCGATATTCCTATTGCCTCAAATGTATCATTCCAACTCGTCCAAGCATAATCCCAAGTATCCAACCGACTGCCTCAAATGTGATATTCCAACTATCGCTCCAACTATCCAACGCATAAATCATTTCAAGCCATAATCCTACCAAGCCAACGACACACACTCTATGCATGCCTCAGTGTAGTATTTTCCGAGTTTCAGCCCAAGTATTCAAGCATTTTACGTATTTTCCATATTATTAGGCATGAAGGAGTAGAGGAGAAGGAAAAGAGCTCACTCATAATATTTGATTCCGTTAAGCATCTTGTCCTGCCGATAAGGCCAATCCCTTGAACCCGTGGTCCGATGCAAGCGCGATCTACTCAACTGGTATGACCGTGCGAGCAGGCCGTGCTCTTCGAATCATCCGACCGATCGGATTAAGGAAAACGGTATTATTGCTTCCATCCAGCTATTCAGTACTATTCAGAACGAACACCTGATTTCCATCGAACCCGCTAGCCATCTGCACATTGAAACCAACTCGATTAATCCTTCTTCCCAAAATCCAACATTTCAAATGTAACCAGCATTTGACTTATTCAATCCGACTCAGCGTAACGCTCCGAGCGGTTGCGGGGCGTTACAAGTTATGCCTTGATTGTCGTAGATTTTATTTTACAGCTTAAGTATGCCCTGATGGATCCATTAAATTAGGTTTGTCCGTCGGTGTGTACTGCTGGCCATTGCCACGTGTCTAGTCCCTCGGCATTCTAGGACTGGGGCGTGACAGATCACTAATGGATTAGAGCTTGGATCCAATTTTTGGGATGAGATTTTAAATTTTCTAAATGTACATTGATTGGATTTAAATTAGAGGATTAGATATTAAATTTTTGAGTATTTAGTTATTAACTTAAAAGTTTGGAGGAGATTGTAATAAGAATAGAATTCAATTTTAAATTTGAAGATTTTCAGGAATATGATATTTATAGAATTTTAAAATTATAATATGGATTTACTTCATGATTATATGGAGGGTAGACTTGTCACTACCACATTCTAAAATAGGGGTAATTTTATCTTTTTATTTATTATAAATATTGTGTGTATTTATTTGCATGATATGTGTATATATATATATATATATATATATATATATATATATATATATATATATATATATATATATATATATATATATATTATATATGGTGTTCTTTAATGCATGAGTTAGTAGACTAGACCTAGAAGCCCACTAGATGAACCCCTGACCGAATTATAGGATCATGAATTTTAATTAGTATTTTTAGGATTAAATATTGAGGATTATAATTAATTATCGTGATTTTATTTAATTGTTATGCCTTACCGTTGCTTCGATATTTGGAGCGCAACCCTAGCTTTTGCCTTCCACCAAATTCTACACCCTTGTCCTAGACGTGCCCGTCTTCCATTCTGACCCTTGTGTAACTCATAAATATGCTCTCTTGTGTTTCATTTTAGTCGCATGATTTTCGTTGCGGACGTTTATTTTAATTCTAAATAAATCCAACTTTGTATCCTTGAGCGTTCCAATCAAAATTGGAGACAAAATCTAGACCCATTTTGTACAACCCAAATTATAACAATATTCTATTTTGAGTCTTCTACGTCCATGACACTTGTGTCCTACCTAATTTTAGCCCTATGTACTTCCAATTAATTTTAGAAAACCATTTACATCAATTTTAATTAAATTGGTGTAAGGACCCAACTTAACCCAAAACTAGACCCAACACTAAACCAAACTACCACTCACACCCTCAAGCTTCATACTAAATACCACACACCCTTTTTAACCACTACATCACACCAAATATGGTATTTTTCCCCATTAAATCTTAAAACCCACTTTTTGTATAATTTTCCAATTGTTGGGGACTTTATTACAAAAGTACAATAATGTTTCACCATCCTATTGGTCAAGGCACATAAAGAACCAACCCCCTCCCTCATTGACCGGTCCACTCTCTTCCTCTCTCCCCTTTTTGTTGTGCACTCCCCTTCATGATTAATCATGGCCCTCAATTTTAAATGGAGCAACATCCTCACCACACAACACCCTTCTATATATATATATATATATATATATATATATATATATATATAGCCTAACCCCTTTTCCAATGTCAACCCCATCGCATCACAGCCGACCCTAATCCCTAGGATGTCACCATCAACCTCTTCTCCTACATGCAACCTCTTATTTCCTCCATTATTTTTCAACATCACCACCATCCATTTTTAATAATCGAAACCCTAAACTAAATAATCACCTTCATCCCCTTCTTCCCGGCCGCGAACTCCGGCCATCTTCCTCGGCCTTCTTCGCCGCCTGAACCACCCTCCGCTCCTCACAACCTCCCTTGCACCCGCTGCCAGTCACCCCCGACCCCGAGACTTCTCCACCCTCCCTTGCCGGATCACCACAACCATTAAACACCCGACCCAACCTTCTCCTCTGTCGTCTCGAGTAGCCGTCAACCAACACCAGATCATCACCGCCGAGCCACTCACAACCGCCTGAGCCTTCTTCCCGACTTCCCTCCGCCACTTCAACCATCCCCCTCGCCGGATCTCTCCTCAGCTGAGCAGCCGACAAGACTGAAAGACAACAGCCTCCTGAGCATGACCCGACAAGACTTCCCAGCAGCCCGTCGATGCCTCGTGACCAGCCTCGCTGCACCGCCTGCCATAACCTCCCCCGCCCAGACCTCGCCTGAACCATCATCCCGAGCTGCACCGTTCCGAGCGGCCACACGACCCCGACCACGCCGGACTTCAATCTCAGCCAGCCCAGTTCTCTCCCTCATGGCCTCCTCGACGACAGCCTCCGACAGTCGTCGACCTTCATCATCATCATCATCATCACCATCACCACCATCATCATCATCATTATCATCACCATCATCATCACCATCATCATCATCGTCATCATCGTTGACCTGTCTCACCTCGCCGAAGATGACCTGCAGCAGTCACCCTCGATCCTCGTGCCCATGCACGCTAACGCGCAAGTTCAAACTGCCTTCCTTTAAAATTTTATGTGTGTGCATGTGTGAATAGTGTAGGGTTAACATATTGCTTTATGGTATATTTGGTTGATAGGATTGTAGACCCCGTGTCGATGAACCTAATAACTAGTTGTGTGTGCATGCGTGTGTGTTGAATAGCTAATTGGATTATATGTATATATATTATGTGGTAATTAAATGCTAGTACTAGGTATGACTGTAATATACATATGCTGTATGACCATAGGTTATTTATGGATATCCCATATTTATACTTGACCATGTGACCTTGTGAATTTATGAGTTGACTGCCATGTGTACACTGACATACTGGCTTTAGACATGTGTTAGTAAGTTGACTGTCTGATTATGCACCATATTTGAGGACGTGGCACTCGTGCTTCTAGACGCACACTTGACCCTGTTAGAGGACAAGTAGCACCCCCTAGCGTAGTCTCTGAGTTAAGTGTATTTATGATTGTGTGTTAGTGTAATAACTAATTTTGTATTATTATTAAATAATGTCTATAGGACTGTTGGATTATTCATACAAGACTTCAGAAATAGGATATTGGTATTGCCAGCAGAGGATCCCAGGCGAGTACATTTTCTGAAAGTTTTTATTATGTTGATTATCTCTATGATTCTAGTTGTATAGCGTACATGATTATGACACTATGTATACACGAGTTGGCATCATCGAGACCTGTCATGAGGAGTCATGATTAGGATTCATCGTGCTAGCTGGGGACGAGAAAATATTAGTAGATTATGTGATCATTCCCAACTCTACATGAATCATAGCTCACCCATACCACACGTCGGTACAGCCTGACCATTACATGCCTCATAGCCTGTTATGTATGATTAGCCTGACTATTGCTTGCATCATAGCTATCCGGATGGTTAGCCTGACCTTACATAAATCATAGCTAGTCATATATAACAAGCCTGATCAGTCCCAAGCCGATTACATGATATGCTAATGTTTCACATACTTAGCCAGATATTCTAGACATGTATTTTCATATCATAGTTCTAGCATTCACTTATGTTCTAGTTACTATTCTAGGATTCACTTATATTCCAGTTCATTGTTCTAACATGCACTTGTATTTTGTTCATTGGTAGTTGTACCATTGATGATGACATATGCTCCAGTATTTCTATTTCCAGTATTTTATTTCACCAGTATTTCTTATTGCCAGTATTTATATCCATCTTGTATTTCTTTACACTGTATTATAGTTTTTGTCAATATACATGGAACTATAGTTAGTGCTTGTACTTCACTCCATCCTGACTGGAAATATTTTTCCAGACTGCGACTTAGAGGACTTGTTTCCGGCATACTTGGAGACTTGGATGTTATTGTTTGCAGGTTAGATTATTTTTGTTGTTTAGACTTATATTGTGTTCATTTATTTTCTTCGATATCTCATCGTGCTTTAGTTATGTGATTGAGTATATTCCATATTACATTGTGATATCTCTGTCTCCTTATGGAGTTGCATATTCTTCTGAGATTGATTAGATAGAGTATTGACCTATACAGCGTTCTACCACAGATACTGCGGCGTAGGCTGGATGTACCCACGTGTTCGTGGCCCTACAGCGGGTGCGGGTCGTGACATAGCCCAAATGTTGGGCTCAATGTTTTATGTCAAGTCTAATTAAGTCCACTAGTGTCATGTCCAATAAATAGTTTAGCCCACTAACCAATAAATAAATAACACAATATGTAAAATATAAACACTATATATAAATAAATGTATAATAACAAAACTACCCCTATCTTGAAAAGTGGTAGTGACACAAATTTTGGAAAAATAGGAGAAAAAGGAAGAAGTGAGTAAAGAAAAAAAAATGGAGAAGTAATATAGGAGAAGGGAATTACCATGGACTGTAGTGCCCAAATTTTAGGAAAGAGCAGTAAAATAGAAACAAAATATAGGAAATAAAATTTTGGACAACACTTCAAGGACCGGTTTGGTTGCACAAAAGTGTAGGAATGTGTGAAAGTAGAAAAATAGAGTTTGCATACGCGATGCGTACGCATAAATTTTGACTTTTCAAAAATTGTTTGGTTGGTGAAATTAAAAAATATGAAAGTGGAGAAAAATGAGTTCCGTTATTTGGATGATTGTTGAAAGTGGAGATAAAATAAGTTTTGTTGTTTTGATGGTTGTTGAAAGTGGATGTTAATTGGAGATACAACAAAAATAATTCTCATTTAAACCTAAATATTATAATATAATTTATTATTAATATAAATGATCATTGTAATTTTATTATTATTATTATTTAACCCTAAAAAATTTGTTCTCTATCTTATTTTTAATTATTATTATTATTATTATTATTATTATTATTATTACTATTATTAATTTTAGATGCATTATTTTTTTTAATTTTTTTGAGATGTCCGGAGATATGCATAGGACTTTGTGCATGCTGCGTTCCATGCTATATGGATCTGCTGTCCCATACCTTTCCAACGGTTTGATCTCGAGACTGTCCGCCTAGCTAGGGAGGTTATACCTCTTCTCACACAAGATATAGTTGAGTTTATTTGCACCAAAACAAAGAAGTTCTCCCACATGAGCTAGACGGGCCTATTACAAATATTATTACTAATTATTATAGTAATAATAATAATTATTATTATAAATATTACCACTAATTTTTAAGCCACTAACCTAAATATCTCTAAATTACTTGTAGTATAAGGTTATGAAGAAGCCCTACACAAGTTTTCCTATGTAGAATGACATGAAATACAAAAAATATACCACAGGTGTACGAAAAGATAAAAAGAAAAATTCTGAATTACTTGGAGCACATTTTTTGCATTCCATAACAAAGATAACTAATAGACAAGTTTATACCATAAATGTGTAATATATGTACGATAGTAATCAGTTCAGATATGTTGAGCATCGTACAAGTTAAATGTTCTTTAACAGACGTATCCTAAAAAAGATAAAAATTCTTTATACTGATTAATTTGGAAATGATCCACCAATCTACCTCAAGTTTTAGGGACATCAATATTGCTTTTCACTATATAATTCCTCTAAAATAGGTTGGTCCCCATGCTATCAGGAAAGCAATCAACTCCTTTAGTACTTAGTATACTAAAAAAAAAGTTGAGAATATCAATCTAGAACATCGGTGTTTGTTAAAGATCGAAAGTAGGCTGGTCAAGTGGGATCATCCCTCCACCATAGACATTAAATCTTTTAACCTATAATTTATAGTGTAGGTCGATACCGATACGACTGATACTAATATATTTTGGCCTTTCCTAATTCGATATCCTCGCTACCAATACTAACCGTTACAGATGTTAGGAGTCGCTTTCCCAATTAATTCGGCAAAGATAGTTGAACAAAAAAGACCAATCATAAAGTGTATAAAAGTATAGTAAGTTGTAAAAGCATGTAAATGAATAAAACTTATTTATCTCAATAATTAGGCTCTAGAAATTCGGATAGTTGTTAGATATTTTTAATGATTTATTAATTGAATATATGACATAACCTAAGCTAAAACAACATTTTAAAGAGTAAAATACATGTTGAGGAGTCATAATTTTTACAAGAATGAAGATTAGGATGAGTAAGAAGTTGTGGAAGGGATTGATGCAAGAAGCTGTTACATTAGGCTTGTCTTCCGAAGCCGTGGAATGGATGGGTTTTAGCATATGACATATCCATTTAATCATGAGATGCTACTAAGTGAGGTATCGACCTAATAAGACCAATATTTCAAATAATATCATCCTATGAATATTTTAAATATAAATTTATAATATTGTCAAAATATTGTGAAATACACATCATTTTACAATATTTTATAAATGTTGTTACATATAACCCTTTTATAATATTTCTTAAACATTGTAAAATGATATTACATACACAATAGTTATATAAAGTGATAAAAAAAATTAATTTTACATCATTAAACAAACATTGTGAAATATTAAAAAATTATAACATTTGATAAACGTTGTTGAACATGTAATTTTTATAATATTTTAAATACATTATCAAAATAAATAACTTTGACAACTTTAAATAAATGTTGTGAAAATTAATAAATATTATAATATTAATAAAACGTCGTCGAAGACATAATACACAACTTTTGTGAATGACCATTGTAGAAGCCATGACGTTTGAATATAAAATATTATTTGCAAATGTATTTTACAACGTTTTTACTATAAAGATTATAGAAGACCCCTCTTTTTAACAACGTTTTTAGGAAGTGTTGTAGATGGAACGTTGTAAAATGGATTTTTTTTTCTTGTAGTGCTAGTTGCTAATGCTAGCACCACCCAAATAGATGACAACTTGACGACTGGCGAAAAGATCTCATCGAAATCCATGTCCTTCCGCTGACAGTAGTCTTTAACTACCAGCCTATCTTTGTATCGATGGCGAGTAGCATCATCCGTCTGCTTCACTCTGAACACCTATCGATTCTTCAAAGCCTTCTTTCATGTGCAACCCTACTAGCCCATAAGTGGAGTTTGCTTGTAAGGAACTCATCTTCTTATACATGGCATGCATACACTCTTGCCTGTGTTCATGTCACCCTCACTTTTTCAGCTAGGGGTAGTTTGGTAATTTGGCATGGGTAAATAATTTTAGGAATAAATATTAATATTAGTGTATTATAGTATTTATTTGATGATTGTATTAATTATTTAATTAGTGAGATATAACTTATATGTGACTTGTGTTAATTATTTTGTTAGAGTCTAGTCCAATAATTAGACTTGTCATGATAACTAGTGAGCCTATCTTGGATTCAAACTCTGTAGACCCATCCACATTAATTAATTAGGGAGATTAACATAATTAGAATTAGTTAGAAGCTTTCCAAAATAGCCCTTCCTTAATCCTATTTATAATTGGATGGAGAGGGATAATTTGGATTATGCACACAACTTAGGAAAAGGGGGAAGGGGGCGGCCACTATTAGAGGGGGCTCTCCTCTCTCTCTCTCTCTCTCTTTCTCTCAATTGCATTCATTTAAATCTAGATATTAGATCCCTAAATTTCCATCATTTCCTCTATTGAAATTTTTACTTAATTTTTCTCTATTTTCTTCCTAAAATGATCACTCTTAGAGCTTTGGAGCTTGGACAAGCAAGGAGCAGAAGGAGGAGTAGATTTTGAACTAGAGATCATGTCCGGGACGTGTCCAATTGCATTTTCATTAGAAATCTATCTCCCAATTGGAAATTCCTGAATTTCTTATTTTATTGTAGCTCCTTAATCATGCATTTAACCCCTAAGAATTACCCCATGGCATAGGATTACCTATAGGAACAAGTTGTAGGCTAATTGGTTATAAATTATTAGTTCTTTATGGTAAATTATGTGCATATTGGACGAATTATGAGATTGACACATCAAGTGTGTGTCATGAGACCAATTAGATCTAATTAGACTTAGATCGGGGTTATGGGACTAGGTACGTATCGAAAAATGGATACGTATAGGCCGTATCATGGTATTTTATGATACGATACGACACGGGGCCCAATTTTGGGTTTTTTGCACAGTTACTCTTTAATACTCACTGTAGCAAGTTACTCTAGTTATATAATAGTGTAATTTATATGTTTTAGTATTTCTTATGGTGACTTTTGAGTTTTGGTGTTTCTATTAAGAAAGTATCATAAGTATATTATATATTGCATGTTTGTTGTTTGATTTAATGTGCTAGGTATGTTATTATATAGATATATGTGTATAACCACTATAGTGCATTCATTTGGGGATGTTGTTGGTGTGCATTACTGTGACAATGAGGAGTCTGTAGCAGGGGCTATGCACTTCAGTGCTGTTATAACTCGCACACGGTGTAGGGATACAAGTCGGGAAGAACGCCCAGCCTACGTCGCAACATCGATGGTAGAACGCTGTTTGGAAAATCTATTTAATCAATATAATATGCCACCAATAATATAAATATACTCAATCACAGATCTAAGATAGAAATACGCACAAATATGATAAAAGAATAGAATAATCATAATAAAACTCATAAGTCAAAATAATAACAAATAAGTCAGAGAAATACTAAAAGTAAGCTGGAGACAAATCCAGTACAAAAAGAAAAACTAAGATGCTACAAGTCTCTGGTCATTTGTCTTAGTCGGGATGAGACCCTCCTGAGCCAAGGTCTCTGTCTCTAAACCTACAACATCCTGAGGTCGGTAATGAGTGGGGTACCACTTCTTAGTGTCATATAGAAAAAATATATCCAGTCAAAAAAGAAGTAGGGATATATCTCTAACAACAGTTATAATCAATGATAAAAACTATATAACAGTAAATAGATGTGAATATACAAGTTACAACATATAGATACAAGAAATATATAATAAAAAATTACTAAAAATAAATATAAAATGAACGATATGGCAATGAACAAGAATACTAAAGACTAAGTAAGTGAGTACTAGCTTTAACATGTGATCGACTTGAAAACTTCCACAAGGAACTTGTACAAGGATAAGGGACTGGATAGTCATACTTGCGGTGTATGACCAACACTCACAAGGAAGAAGACATATACAAGGAGGGTATGATCACATATCTACACTAAATACTCTCCGCCTCAGACTAGTATAGTGGATCCAACTACGGTACGTTATGACACGAGATTCACTAGGTAGATAGCTAATCTCCCCAAGAATCAATGTCTATACATGTACAAGAAGAACAAATAAATAAGGCTTGCACAAGATACACCATAAATACCAAAGAATAACATCTCATGACTAGATTTAGATATACCAATCCGTGTAACCATTATGTCAAGAAATAAAGGATATCTACACTAGATACAAGGAACATCGAGGATATCATAAATGAGAAACTAACAGAGAATATACTCGTCTGAAGTCCTGTGAACAGTATTACAGATGTACGGTACGGTACCTCAAAGACCTAGATAGGGAATATAACATCAATACAAGGTTTCAAAATAAAAATAAGTTAAATTAGTCAACTTCTAGGTCATAAAGGCATTTCTAAGTCAAAATAGTCAAACTAGGTCAGCTCTAAGTCAAACTGGTCAAACTAGTTATTTCTAGGTTGCATGAGTCTATCACTAGGATATTGGGTCCATACACTATATAACTAAGCCATATTAGCTAAACTAAGATACCAAGATACCGTATCGCAAGATACAAAAACAAGTAGATATACCAAAATATGTATATTAAATCAATATTATATATACTAATCCTAATTACAAATGCTAAGTAGACACCTTGGCTTTGAACCAACGCGGTATCGTACCACTACACCCCCATTTTGATACTCGAATCCAATACCTTGAGTATCGACCCGATAACTTGACATTTACCTTGGTATCTCAAGGTAAATGTGCTCTTAGTATATATTATCTACCCAATTTCTAAACTATAGACTAATATATATTATATAATACAAACTACTATATTATACTAACTACCAACTAATTACTAACCACTTATACATGTATACATGCATATACATACCTACATATATATAACTAGTGATACATAATGTATATCTAACTAACTAAATAAATATTAAGCTACTAATAACTAACTACTAACCTCTACTAAAACTAACTGTCTCTCTTACCCTACCTTGTTATCTGCATATACTAGAACAATATTGCATTCATGCTGATGCTGGCTCTGATACACTGTTGAAGCTCCTAGTTGCTGCTGCTGTATTTGCTTATCCCCTGCATATGCTGCTGTTGTACTTTGCAGTTTGCTGCTGCTGTCGCAGTAGTTGCTGCTGCTTTCAATGCAATGGCTGGCCGCTGCTGCACTGCAGCTTTGCTGCTAGATGCTGCTTCTCGCGTTGAAGCTTTTGTTGCTGTAGCTATGCTGAAATGCTGCTGCTATTGCAACTCTACTCTCCCTGCTGGTGTAGCTGCTGGATCTATGGCTGTGCTTGCTTGTTGAATGATACCCGCTATTGCTCGTGCACCTTGCAGTGCTGGGCACTTGTTGTCCGCCCCCCTTACACACACCACACACACAAGCACAACTATATACATATATATCTATACACTCTCACACACCATAATGAATATATAACTACACATCTATATAGATATCTATATCTATAAATAATACATATACATAGGTATATCTATATAACATACACATGTACATATATAAAAACACATCTACATATATATATATATATATATATATATGCACACATAAGTATATACATAATACAAATAGATATATTGATAACTATACACTAAGACATATAAGTACATATCAATATATCTATATATATACAAATAACACTATCTATATACTCATATCACCATATATATATATATATATAACCATAAAATTATATATCACTAATAACTATAAAATGCAATCCAATAAACACGTAGAGTGCATTGCACCCGTATCACACTAGATCTATGATACACGTGCGATACGAGTCCACCACACAACCAAACGAACCCCGAAGGACACAAACAAGTCTAAAATAATATATATATATATATATATATATATATATATATATAAACAATATGAAGAGTCAATTACATATCTACATGTTTTTGTCAAAATATGACATGCACAAGGCCCAGTGTAAGAGGAAAAACCCCCAAATTAATATGTATCTCCAAATAGTTGGGATACGACCTATATGTATCTATTTGTGGATACTACACTAGCCACAAATAATCAAAAATATGTCAATTTGGTCTAATTGACCAATTGACAACACAACATGTGTCAATCTCAAAATTCCTCTAAAATTGATACAAAATACACCATAACTTTCTTCATAGACCTCCTATGAACCTAATTTTAATTCCTATGGGTAGTCTCATCATATGGGATGGTTTCTAATGGTTAAAACATAGATTTAGAACCTAATTAAAGAAAAAAAAAACTAAATTATACCTATTGGGAGATGGATTCCCAATACAACATCCAAAATTAGTAAAATTGGCCTTCAACTTGTAGATTATTGATTTACTAGCCTCCAATGGTGATTTGGAAAGAAATTTGGTAGAAAATTGATGTGGGAATGAAGGAATTTGGTTGAGAAAAATTCTAGATCTAAATTTGAAATAAAAAAGAGGAGAGAAAATTTCCCCTCTCTTTATATGGCCGCCCCCCCTTAGCCCCTCCCTCAAGCTACTATGCAATGACCATTATACTCCTAGGAGCCTCTCATAAAGAAATAATTAAGGAGGGAAGATTCTAGTCTAATAGTTTAATTAAATTAAACATCCTCATAATCAATGAGCTTCTAATTGGGCTCAATTCTAACTAATTATAAATATTGGTCCATGGATCTAATCTAAACTAGTTAGGTCCACTAACATAAGTCCTAAACAATAAACTAACATCTAAGAATAATTAAATAATATAATAAATAATTATTCAATATGCATAATATTTAGTTAATTTTAAAATTATCAAAATACCCTATCCTAGAAAATATGGTAGTGACAAGTGAAGTGTATGTCACTATGTCTGTGCACACTTGGCAGTAGGGGATACCTAGCATAGGGAGTATTCAACAGGGAAGAGTACAGGCAGTGCCTGTAAGTGTGCCTTAATGCATATGAGAATAAGGGTCGGGTTGGTCTAAAATAGTTGGAAGCAGCAGCAGTATTTTAGTACTTAGGGGCTCGGGTAATCTCTGATACCAAGAGCATCAGTGTATCAGAGGTTTAATGTACTGGTGATAATAATAGGGGGCTCGAGTGCTACTGTAGAGGCAATCGGTATATATTGTGTGGTGTATAGTGAGTGAATGTGTATACTTTACTCTGACAGTGTGACAGTGTGATGTTGTATCAACTACATCATAGCAGTAAAATAAAGGAACGAGGGGTATATCTGGAGTTGAGGTATGTAAAGAAATCTCAGGTGAGGTTGTGCACGAGGTAGTATATGTGCAGTGGATACTTGGGCATATAGTTATATATAGGTAATGCAGTTGGGTGTACATAAGGTATATACATTGGGATCGGGTGTAGTGCCATATGCACTAAGCCAACTAAGGATCGGGTTACAGCATTTAGTTGAGAGGGGCAGTGGATACACTAGCATGTGTATCAATTTCAGACCTGAAGCTATGAAGTAGTACATTATTGTTGCAATGTGGCAACAGGAAATAGCAACTTAAAGACTGCATTAGGTTGGAGTATGTATGGAAGAGAGTTATGAGTTGTTGTTATGGGTAATGTTGTTGTAGGAGGTTGGCATTAGTGTTGGTTGGGGCAGAAGTTACAGTGAGTTGTAAGGTGTCCAGGTGAAGTAGTATGTCAGGTTAGGGATTGATGTTGGACTGCAACACTGCACTTCAGTGCAGTGTAGATACTACCCTGGGGCAGTGTACTGTGCTCTTGCAGGCACATATCTGAGTTTGGAAATAAGTTCAGTAACCTCTACATCAACATCCTGGAATTAGGAGATGAAAGCAGTAATAGTTAGCCTAAACTGGTATCCTATGCTAAGTTAACAGTTAGATTTTAGTTTAAGATATAGTGTCAGTTATGTTGTTAGTTAGTGTTATGTTGTTAGTTAGTAATAATTAGTTAATGGATGATAGTTAATGGGTTAGATGTTAGTTGTTAGTAATGGCAAGTATAAAGTGTTAGTTGCATATTAGAATTTAGTAGTATTATAGTGGTTAGAGATGAGTATCGAGGATAAATAGACAAGGGTTGGTAACTTGCTAATAGATGTTAGAGAATGTTAGTTTAGGGAGGTTTCAGTTATCAGTGTAAATAAGTATTAGAGTTTGTATATCAGTTATAGTATCATAGTTAGCTAGAGTTTGTATATCAGTTATAGTATCATAGTTTGCTGTTATTCTATTGCCTGTTCTTTATTCTAAAAAATTACATGTTCACTCTAGTTCATTCTATTTTTTTTTGAATAGTTATCATGTATTATTTATATTATATGTTATATATGCTCGATTATATTTTTGGAATTGCTTTCAGAGGTATGTACTTCGCTCCAATCCTGACTGGATATATTTTTTAGATGATTGGCTTATGGATCTGTGTCCCACCTACTATGGGTTGCAGGACAACGTACCAATAGAGGATACTCTTTTAGAGCAGGAGGACCTAGTACCAGAGGCTGAGGAGGCTTAAACTTATTGTTTAGACTTGTATTAGACTTTATTGAGATTTTGGCATGTGTATATATTATTATGGATTTGTCATAGTATTTTGTGATTCCTATTTCATCTTCCTTATTCCAAAACAAGCTTTATCGTCCTTAGTTTGACATTATGATTAAGAATAGTTTACCATTATCATATACCATAATGTTCCTCTGTTAGAGTTGAGATGACATTGACTGGTACCTTATACATATTGTGTGAGATGTTAGATTGTATGTTTGACCCAGACAACGTTTTACTGTCAGTACTGCGGCGTAGGCTGGGTATTGCTCACTAGTAGGTGCGGGTCCTGACAATTCATATTCCATAGCCTCTACAAAATATTTGGGCTCTCCGCCGTTAGTCAGTAGCATATTCTCATCAGGTGAGTATCTCGTAGATGGTTGACACTCTCTTATGCTCCTCCTCAACAGAGCCTTTGTTGTTAGCTATATATGGACAGCCTCATCCCCTTCAGGAACTGCCCCCTGGGCATGCTCATCCTCCTAAGGATCACCATGAACATCATCAGCAGGTTGATGATCAAGGTTCGGAGCATCTCCATGTACTGGCTCTTCCGTAACTAGATCATTTGTAGTGTCCTCTAAAAATGGCTTGAAGTGAAATGACTCTAACTCAAAAAAATGCTCAACCTCAGAAGGCATCTTATAATCCTGAGTATTGACTATGTTCTGATCCTCGATGAATACCACATCCCTACTTCTGTAGAGTATTTCTCCTACCGGATCGTTGAGTCTATATCCCGACCATAGCCAACAAAGACACACTACCTCATCTTTGACTCAAGTTTGGATCTTTTGTCCTTCGGTACATGAATGAAGGCCTTACAACTAAATAATCCCAGGTGACTGTATGATGGTTCTTGGTCGTACCATATTCTATCAGGCACATTACCCTACAAAGGAGCACTAGGAGACATTAATAACATAAGCAACAGTGTTACGAGCCTCACGTCAATTACTCTCTGGTAAGTTTTTTTTAGACAACAAATATCATACCCTCTCCATCATTGCCCTTTTTATGCACTCCGCTACACCATTGAGATAAGGTATCTTGGGCAGAGTCTTCTGGTTTCGTGTCCCTTACTCTTTGCAATATGCATCAAAGGGACCAATGTATTTGTCGTCGTTGTAGGATCGAACACATATCAACTTCTTGTCAGTCTCCCTTTCAACAGAGGCCTAAAATTCTTTAAAAATGGACAGCACCTGATGTCACTACCACATTTTCTAGGAAAGGATATTTTAGTCATTTGGTAATTAATTAAATATTGTGCATGTTAAATATTTATTTGTTGTATTATTTATTTATTGTTAGCATGTTAGATTTATTTTTTGGACTTGTGTTAGTGGACCAACTAGTTTAGTTTAGACTCATGGACCAACATTTAATTCGAGTTAGAATTGAGCCTAATAATTAGAAGCCCAATTATTAGGAGGATGATTAATTATGTTAAACCCATTAGACTAGAATCTTTCCTCCTTAATTAATTTCTTTATGAGAGGCCCCAAGGGATATTTTAGACTTTACAAAGTAGTTTGAGGGAGGGGGCAAGTGAGGCCTATATAAAGGGGATACAAACTTTCTCTCTCTTTATTTTTTATTCCAAATCTAGATCTAGAAAATTTTCTCAACCAAATTCCTACCAAATTTCCACCCAATTTCTCAAATCACCATTAGAGGCTATTAGAGTATGGATCTATAAGAAGTAAGCATTGATCTACAAGGAGGAAGCATGGATCTACAAAGAAGAGCAAGGATCTACAAGTTGAAGGACAATTTTACCAATTTTGGAGGTTTCATTGGGAATCCATCTCACAATAGGTATAATTCAGTTTTCCCATTAATTTAGGTTCTCTTCGGGTATTGATGAACAAGCCGAGCATTCTTATTTCCCGACTCGCGACTTGGGCAATGTTATTAACACAGTATGATACGGTGTATGTCCCTTAGAAGTCCATCAAAGGCCAAGCATTGGCTGATTTCTTAGCTGCTCATTCGATTCCGGAAACCTCCAAACTATACGAGAACATTTCCGACAAAGTCGCAGAATGTAATTTAGCAATGGAAGGTGATATATGGCAGCTATTCTTCGACGGTGCCTCCAAAACTGGTCCCAGGGGAAATATGATTTTAGGAGTAGGAATTGTCCTGGTCACTCTTGATAAACTCGTCATCTATCGAGCATATTCTCTTAGCGAACCCTACCCTAATAATGTGGCAGAGTATAACGCTCTACTAATCGGGCTCCAAGTCGCTAAAGAATTGGATGTCGAATACCTGGAAGCTTTTGGTGATTATCTGCTGATCGTCAATCAGATCAGAGGAATATATAAAGTCTGTAATCCGGACCTCATTCCTTATCACCAAGCAACGATCGAGATAGCCATATCTTCCAAAGGGTTCTTCCTAGAGCATGTATCTCGATCTCAAAATTTGGAAGCTGATGCCCTAGCCAGTCTAGCTGCAGATCTAGCTATTCCTATAAGGAGGTAGAATTCGGTGATTCTTCTCAACAAAGATCTGTTCTGTGTGAAAAATAACTTTCACATAGAACGCAGCTATGCTGTAAACAAGGATCCTCCCAACAGAGACTGGAGAAGTCCCTTTATTGACTTCGTGTCATAGGAAATCTTACTAGAGGATCCTAAAGAAGCAGTATCCATCAAAAGACGATTATTACGCTTCTATTTTGATGCGTCTTCACAATGTTTATATCGTCGAATATACGATGGACTGCTATTACGATATCTCTCCGACGAGGATGCAAAACGGGTTATCCGAGAAGCTCACGACGGTGTATGTGGAGCATATCAACCCGGTCCTAAGTTACAGGATCGCATCAGGAGGATGGGCTACTACTGGCCTACTATGATCGTAGATGCAGTAAAATATGCAAGATAATGCAAGGCCTGTCAAGTTCATACAGATTTTATATATCAGCCTTCTGAACATTTACATCCTACGATTGCATCATGGCCTTTTGAAGCATGGGGTATGGATAACATTGGTCCTATTCACCCGTCTTCTTCTAGAGGACATCGATTCATATTGGCCATCACGGATTATTTCTCCAAATGGGCAGAGGCGATCCCTCTTGCAGAGGTGAAGATATCCAACGTGATCAGTTTCATCAAGCATCATGTCATTTATCGCTTTGGGATACCCCGAAGGATAATTCATGACAATGGGCCTCAATTCATCAGCCAAGCGTTTCATCGATTTTGCGATAAAAATCGGATACAAAATATGGCCTCTACGGCATACAATTTTGCTGCTAATGGTTTGGCAGAAGCTTTCAACAAAATCATTATCAAACTCTTAAAAATGTTCGTCTCTTCGAACAAAAGAGATTGGAATGAGAAGCTGGGAGAGTGCCTCTGGGCATACCGCACAACGGTACGAGCACCGACGGGTTGTACCCTATTCTCATTAGTCTACGGGTGTGAAGCAGTTCTCCCCATTGAAATCCAAATTCCATCACTCAGAATAGCAGTGGCTAATGAGTTAACTCAGGAAAATAATAATCGACTACGGCTTCAAGACCTAGAAGGATTAGACGAGAAACGTCTTCAAGCTCAATAGTTTGCATTCTACCAGGCGCGCATCTCCAGAGCTTTTAATCAAAAAGTGAAGGAGAGAGTGTTCAAAGTTGGCGAGCTAGTTCTAGCTGTGAAAAGGCCAATGATCATTACACACAAGAGTAAGGGTAAATTCCAGCCCAAATGGGAGGGCCCTTATGTGATTGAAACGATATTTTCAAATGGCGCCTACAGATTAGCCAAGCCTAACGGAGATCTGATAATGGCTCCTATCAACGATAAATTCCTGAAGAGGTACTATGCTTAATCTCCTTTGCTCAAAGGAGTATGGTGAAGATCTTATTCTGACAACACTACATACAAAAAACTAGTTGGATCATATTCTATCATGTTCTCATGACCTCTGAATAGATATGTTTAACTAAGTTGAAATATCAAAACCTATCATATCCATATTACCTCTGATAGTATTTTGTACACAAATTTAGTTGGATCATATTCTATCATGTCCATATAACCTCTAAATAGATATATCCAGCTGAAGCTTACCGAAAGTATATCACGTCCATATTACCTCTGATATCACTTTTACCCTAGCCTATCATTTATATTCAAAAAAATATGGGTCCACGAAAGTCAGATAAAGTCTCTTTATTATCTCCGGTAAGCGCAAATTACATAAAGAAGCAAAGAAGTACATCATTGGGGAGGAGCAGTTAAATCCCGAATCTGTCGTGCCAAAGCAGCCAACCTCTCATTCCTGAAGTTCAATACGATAGCATGAGCCCGCTCCAGTCGTACCTCGTCATCGCTCAGGAGGGACAGTTCGGACCTAGCCTGGACAAAACCGGCCCAGGTGACTCCTGCACGTGCCAAGTTCTGCTGAGCTGTATCCAGTCGGCCATTCACCACGTCTAGAGCTGTCGATGACTGGAAAGCCCACTCCTTTGCCTGAGCAAGTTTGGCTTCCAGTTTGCAGACCCTTACTGCATTCACCTTATGTTCGGCCTTGCACTTTATTTGATGAGGAATAACCTCCTCCAAGATTGCCTTCCCCTCATCCATCACCTGCTGTTGCGTCTGGATAGATTTATTTAAGCATTCCATCTGTTCAGCAAACTGCGCAGTCAAGGATTCATATTCAGCCTGAATCAGGTCGTCGATGCTGCCTCGAGATAATTGCAAATATTCGTTAATAGTTTGTTCTAAACCATTAACTATTTGCTCTAGCGCATTAGCCCTTTCAGCGTCACTGAAGTTTCTAATCTGCGCTATAGTAAGATTGGAGGACATCTTCAGAGCCTCGAAGCCTAGATTCTTCTCCGGCACCATCGATATCAGCATTTTCAAAGTGATATAGAAAACGCTAGTAAACTGATCAACTAGTATGGATAAATTCGAGTGGACGCTGGGAGTGGCTGTGATATCGGTGAATCCCCCTCCAGGAATGACTACAGAGGATGTTGCTACAGTCGTCGCTTCGACATATGGCGCTACAAAAGAATGAACACCAGCAACGGTTGAAGTTGCTGGCATACTCAACGAAGAAGGTACAGTTGTGATGATAGGCTCATCCTCCTCTGTTGATATCAGGACTGCTATGGGCGAGACGACACCCAAAAATTTTGCAGACGAAGGCTTGGCAGCTTCTAAGCATGCCTCTTCGATAACAAAGTCAAAGGATGCGTCAATTCTACCTTCTCCAGAGATATCTGCGCCTGCAAAGAAGACAAGAGAAAGTTAATATCAAACTGATGTTAATTTTCCTAAAAGAGGCGTAAAGACAACATTTACCCATGGCCGATGGTATATATGTCGCGTCCGTAGCCAGTACAGCTAAATCATTTCTTAATGATGCTAAGCGAGCTGTCATAACTGGAGAAGAGGGTGCACCAACTGACACTAGCGGATAATCTTCCCAGTCTTCACCAAGATCCACTCGAGGCTCATCGGGTGGAATCTTGCTGGATATACTTACAGATGTGGCAGGGGTTAGTCCCGTTATTGGTCTGGATAAAGGTATCTGGAATCTTATTATGCTCGGCCTCGAAGACGATCTTGTAGCACTACCAGAAGCAGTAGTAGCAGCGATCTCGAGCAAAGAATCTCCGGCACTGTCAGCCGAAACTATGGAGGTTTTCTCTCTAATAGGCGAAGGACCTCTAATCAAAGAATCATCCCCAGGAGACGACAGGCTCGCTCCTAGGAGCCCCCCTGGTAGAAGCCCTTTTTGGACCTCTGGCGACCTTCTTCTTGCGAGGAGAAGGCTCTTTCAGAGTGGAAGCCTTCCGTTTCTGGGAGATAACGAGAGGCTCTGCCGGCGGAGCTATTATGCCCCTCGGTATTATCGTCAAGAATTCGTCTGTCCGAGTGGTATCCTCATTCTCGTCCGAGGAAATAGACGGAACCTCCTCTCTTGCAGTGGACCTATGGGAGGGCATCCTAAAACTTCCATGCACATCAAAATCGTGATGGAAGGTATTTATGGACGCATAAAACTGCGCATACGAGTGAAGGATGCGCAACTCCATAGAAAGAGAGGTCGCAGTCACAACAAAAGTTGTACCAGTACAGCCCATGATGATGTATCGCCATCCCCTGTCTCCATCAATGAGTCCACCTTTGGACTTGAAGTTGGTAATGGCATTCCCCATATGCAGCTGATTATACCCAAACTGCCTGGCGAACCAACTGGGCAAATAAGGCTCCAGGTAGCAGTGGTCATCACTTCTGTGTAGCAAATGGGAAGGTCTAATGCAGACCAATCAGTTGAAGGCTTCAGGAGAAATAATAGTCCTCCCATGGCCCTCATCCTTAAGTTTCTTCCCCTGTTGATTGATATTTATAGGGGGGACGATACAAAAGATCTTCCAGCTGTGGGCAACGTTTATCGCCCGTCGACAATCTGTGACGGTCGCCACGTTCCAAGAGGAATTCTTGTAATTCAATAAGAAGTTATTTCCTGAACCGCTGGCAGGACCAGGAGATATCACCCTGGGGTTGTGAAGAATCAACCATCCCATCAGGTACAGCAAGGGTAATTCCACCTTGGGAAAGCTTTCACGCTGCATCTCATCAGCGAGCAGCCCATCAGTAAGGGCCCTCAGGCCTGCTTGTATTCTACATACCATAGCAAGAAGCAGGCCCAGTCTTGCTTCGAACACTAAGTGCACTGCAGGCCATAAGGTATTACGATGGATGCGATCTGCAGACGCTATGCCAGGCACTACCCAGCGACGAAGCCAAACGGAGAGGAAGCCAGCTAATTGAGCTTCCCTAGACAGAGGCTTGCGGCAATGCCTCATATAATTGAAGGCTTTTGTTCCTGCAGCGTAACCTCCTATCTCCTTGTCAAAAATATGATCTGAAGCCCCTGCGTCTTCAATAAGGTCATCGATCGTGTTAGCATTCAGCATGCTCAGGGGGTTTAAGGGCCTATCTCGGCTATCTACCACCTTGTCTGGCTTAATATTTCTGGCCTGGTGGAAGAAAAGATAGGTGGCCCACTTGTTGATGTGAGCCAAATCAGAAGGCTCCTTGTAGAAAGTGGTGCAGGCAAAATAGTGGCACATCAGCTCCTGATATACTGCCACAGCCCGAGGGTTTGTATCCCTCAACTCCCGGTTTGTAGGGACGTACTACTCATAAGGAGTGTCCCCCATTGGCAGCCTTGAAATTTCTGCCATCTCATGAAGGGCCAGGCCCAACTCCCCAAGCGGAGTGGCAAAAGTCACGGTGAGCGAGTTGTATCGCTCCATCAAGGCCAGGAACAGGTTGGGGTTGACAGGCAGCCCAACACTTGTAGCGCTCACAGCCGCGAATAAGCCAATATATTCCAGCTCCGTCTGGAAGTGCTTCAGGGCCCAGACCGTTAAACTGGCCCATTGGAGATTCCCTGGGCTAAGCCATCCGCTGGACCGAGGATTGACCCTGGGGTACATTCCTCTCTGCCCCATAAAGTCATTACAGAAGGTTGACATCTGAACCGGCTGGATCAGCAACGTATCCTCGCTCGGGACACTACCCGAAAGTAATCCCCTGAAGGGCATAACTGGACCTGAAGGTCTGCTCATAAAGGATCCTTGGTTCAATCCTTTATTATATAAGATTTTTCCCGGACGGCCGTAAAGATCGGGAGTCAGAACTCATGACATCTTTCTAGGATGGGTGGCATGAAAGAACGCAGAGATAGGGTAATCCCTAGGCATACTGGACAGATACATCACCATGCCCTCAGTAGTAAACACCCAATCCTCCTTCTTGGGCTTGGTCTGGGATTGTTTGTCGATCACATCCCCGAATAAGAAACCTGGTTTCTTATACTCCGTCCTGTCTATGTATGTCAAGGGCTCCCCACTGATCATACTCAGCAGCATACGTTCTCCCTGGGACGAGATCAGGATTCCCCTTTCTTCAGGATAATTGGCTCCAGAAATAGGGAATGTCACATGAGACAAGTCCTCCAAGTAGTTTGAGCTCAACATCCTGACAGCAGAGCCTATAATTTCAGCCAAAGAAGAAATCTGCAAGTCCACTACAAAATATAAGAGAACAAGTCAGTTTCTACACTAGACGCTACACCCTTGCTTTTTTACGCCAAAGATCATTAGTCTGAGCTATTACGCCAAGACTGCAAGAATTTGAGTCTTACGCAGGAAACTATTTTCCATTGCGTAAAATTCAAGGTTGGCAGTATCTAACAATCTGAGCTTTTACGCTAGATTGACAAAATTTGAATTTTTACACCGGTACTCATATCCAGCGCATAAAACTCAAAGTTTGTGGTAAACACCAAATCTCGACAGTCTGGGTTTTTACGCCAGACTACAAAAATTTGGAGTTCTTACGCCGACACATTAGGAATGTGGGCGTAATGATAAAACCTCTCCGTACATCATCTTCCTCAAAGAGGCTCTCAGTACGAAAAAGGACCTTGCGCGTGCACGTACAACGTGTACGAAGGATTTTGTTTTCTCCCGAAGTCTCTACCTGTAATGTCCGGAGCACAGCTCGACGGCGGAGCGCTGCATTCCGATCGAGGCTCATTCAGCCTAATGGGAGTTGCTCACTCTTGAACAGCGGAGCGGGAAGAGGAAGCGACCTTCTTTCCCTTTGCAGTGGTAGTCTGTTTAGGTGCCATGGCGATTCTGAGTTCACAAGAAAGAGACGAAGAAGAAGGGTTCTTGGAACGCAAGGGTTTTTGAAAGCAGATAAAACTTTTCTCTCTCTAGCCCTTGGACTATTTATAGAGTTTGGATGACTCTTCGAATCCCTAACCAAATCCGATATTTAATATTCGGTTATGATTTGGGACCACGTCAGCCTATCATTTAGGGAAGACGGTTAGTCAGTGGATTCAGAATTTACGCATAGAGCAGATCTATGATTTCACGCTCAGAAGCTTTTTACGCTCAAAGGCTATAAATTTACGGTTTTACGCTCAGAGGCTATAAGTCTATGGTTTTACTTTCGGATGCTTTTACGCTCGGTAGCTTTTACGCTCGAGAGGCTACAAACCTACGACTTTACGCTCAGAGGCTACAAATCTATGATTTTACGCTCAGAAGCTTTTTACGCTCAGAGGCTACAAATCTACGATTCTACGCTCAAAAGCTACAGACGGCCAATTACAAGGGTTTACGCAGGAGATGCTCCTTTTTGGCTGCAAAATATTCCAAGTACCTAAAAATACAGAGTTCAGCATTGAAGACGACTCTTCTTCTTGGGTCATTTGAAAGTTCATCCAAAGTCCAGTCAGAATACTTCACAAAAAGTTCAAGTATGGCTTGGTCGACAGAAATTTCTTGCCTTTTCCAAGGGATTTTTGGGAAAACCATTCCTAAAGATGATGATCTGAACAAGAATTCTTTACATCAGAGAAGTGACAGTTCAAAAACCCTACGCGACTCCTCGTCTAAAACAGCATGACAGTTTGGATCTTCAACTTAAATGCTAAAGGATTTTTTCTATGCGTCTTCTGCTACGCATAAAAGATGAGACGAGATCAGATATTCTTTTATCAGAGTCAGCGTAAAGCTATTCAGACATATCGAAGTTGCACACTACTCAGACTTCCTTACAGGCAAATCATCAAATGCATAAAAGAAGACAATTTTATTAATTATGATTACATATGATAAAAATCCAGTCTACAAAGGGTTTTTCATTTTCATGATTACATATAATGGAAATCCTTTCTCTACAAAGGGTTTCTCATTTTCATTTAAGATCACACCAAGAATCTATTTTGCCAGGTTCTCATATTGGTGAAGATCCTTTCCGTCTTCTACAGCAATTAATCGGCTTTCGCGGCCGATTAACAAGAAAATGATTAACGGCGGGAGGATACAGAACTGGGCCTATATAAATTATTTCAGAGTCCATCCTCCATACGCCATGACAGGCATTCCCTAGAAATTGTGTTGGGTGTTCAGACCCAACTCAATACTGGAAGACAGGGCTAAGCTGCTTATCCTTGTCCAGCGCTATAACGGGAGAAAATACAGCTTACAAGCTGTGTGGTCTAATACGACCCTTCCTCTCTCCTGGACGAATTACCATATGAATTTGCTGATTATCCCGAGCAAAGGAAGCTATGATATCCTTCCATGATCCATCATTGCAGAGGATATTTGCTCGAAGATGCCTCTTTTTACGGCTCCTTACATGCTGGAAGAACATGATCTTCTTCTTTCGCAGGTCAACCTGATGAAGCTCAGCAACTATCTCTCTCTTTGAGGTGAAGGAAGTGTGGAAAAAATTGGTTAACCCATCCGCCTTTATATAGGCAGAGGAGAACGTACCAAATCCCAATAAACTCCTAAAAATTCGCCGAGTAATCAGCCTCACGGAACGAGTCAAACTTGACCGTTTAATGCTTCATTCAAAGTGTTTCAAATTACGAGAAATTTGAAAACTTTGAAGGGGGGCTTGTAGAAGCATGAAAAATATGCTGGAGAATCATACGCGTAAAACCCTCAACATGCAGGAAACCCGCGTAAAATAGAGCTCCAGCATTGGGTGGCATAAAACATAAAGAGCCATCGGCGTACAACAAAGCTTCAACGCTAGTTCAGCGTAAAACATAGCTCCAGAACAACCCGCATAATACAGTATTTCCAGACTGCTTCAGCATAAAAAGGGTGCTATATTTCTATTTCATCATAAAACCCATCTAATTTTAATGCAGTGGAAAGTTGTACGAGGATCTCTTCGTATTCCTCGAATGAACCTGTCAGTTGGAGTAGTAAACCTGACTCCTGAGAAAGATTACTGCACGATGATCGAGAGGACGGCTGTAATGATGATTCTACACAGAGCCCCAGACTGTCGTTTAGTGACACAATCCTTGATATAAGATATCATTTACGTATCCAAGAGATACGCTGCCTGTTTTACATAGGCAGAGATGAGATTTTACGCTCAGGAAGAGACAAAACTAACTGCCACGTCAAAAGTTGTTCTTCTTACAGAGCTCGAGGCACGTCTCTTCAATTAATGCGCGAGATGGGGGCCGATCTCTACATTTAATGCACGAGATTTGGTTCTACTTTCAAAGACTGGGTGAGCTATAATTAGGACTAATATGTCCACATCACCATCCCCGCACATTACGCCGACCTGGCTATTTTCAACTATAGGAGTACGCCGTATGCTATCTCCTTGAAATACGTCGACCTGGCTATTTTCAACAATAGGAGTACGCCGTATGCTATCTCCTCAAAATATGCCAACTCAGGCCATATTTGCAAAGATGCGTGATAAGGCTATTTGGCCTAGAATACGCTCAAAACCTCAGTCAAAGAAGGATAACAGGCTATCTTTACGCTGGTTACCTATCCGTAAAGCATCAAGCTTTACGCAGAATTTGGCTTCTACGCCAACTTGACAACTATTTGGCTTCTCCGCCAACATGACAGCTACTTGGCTTCTCCGCCAACATGACAGCTACTTGGCTTCTACGCCAACATGACAGCTATTTGGCTTCTACGCCAACATGACATCTATTTGGCTTCTACGCCAACATGACAGCTTTTTGGCTTATATGCCAACATGATAGATATTTGGTTTCTACGCCAATATGACAGCTACTTGGCTTTTACGCCATCAGAACAGCTATTTGGCTTTTACGCCAACGAGACAGTTATTTGACTTTTATGCCAACCATCTCTACGCGAGGAGCAGTTATCTACGTGGCTTACATGCCGTGATCTTCGATAAGCGATTATACGCATTATCTCATAATGGGACATGTGTCATACGCCAATTCAAGAGATTATTCATACGTGGCTAGCAGTTATTATAACCGCCGTGTCGAAGGTATAGTTCTCCCCGCTGTTCGGTTTCTACGCCGACTGTAGCTGGACTCTATAAATAGAGACCTCCAGTCACGGAGGTCAAGGGTCGAAAGGGTCGAGAGGTCGTTAAAAGTCGAATTAGGGAGACGAGACCAGAGTCGAGAACAACAGAGGTCGAGGTCAAGGTCAAGAGAGCACATATAGAGAGCTTTGGCAACGAGAATTCAATCCCTTCTGCAGTCTAAGAAGCTTCTTTTTTGTCTTCTACAACACTTCTTCGTCATCGTGTGGTCCAAGGGACAAAGAGATCGACCGTAGATCAGACTTCTATAGAAATATTTCTCCAGAATCAATTTTTTGTACTCAACATCCTCATATAGGATTAATTGTACTTATTTTTCTTGTTTGTAAACCAAAAAAAGGGTTTTGTATAAACCTAGTTTCAATTTCTTTCGTTTATTATCAAACACATACCAGGGCCTGATTCTTTATCTTCTGTCGAGGAGGTCTTACCTTCCGAGCATCTATGATCACCTCTTAGCTGATGGACTTGTTAGTTGCTACTATATTTATTTACCATTTTATTTATATTGGAGTTCTAACTTCCTCTATCATTTAGTTGATTTAGTCGATTGGTAATGAATTTGTCTTCACCCGACTATTATTCTTTTGATACTTCGTACTTGAGACTTCTTCAGTTATTTATTTTGATATTCTTTATTTGTGTATGTAGATGAGATTTAGTATGCCTGTGACTTATATATGTACAATATGTGAATTATCTTTCATATACAACGTACGTATGTGTTATGGTTTTTACATATTGGAGTTGCCATATACATATGACTGGCATACTTACGTATTCCTAGTCCTACGTATTTTGGGACTGGAACGTGACATATTTTTGTGGTAGCCCTTGCAGGTCCAGAGCATATTATCTTGGTTACGTTACTGTGCCGAGAAAGTCTGCGTATAAGATTAGAGTATAGGATCTCATCCACTTATTTAATCACCCACTTGATTTCGTTTTAAATTCTCATCTGACAGCTTGAATTACATCTTGCTTGATCCTTTTCGCAACAAAACTCTTATCTTCTCTTTTGTGCTTGATAGAGGTTAGGAATATGACTTGTACTAGGTATATATGCTCCATTAGTCAATTATATTATTAGTTGAGTTCTTGTAAGTTGGGTAACATGCCTCATAACCTAGCATCCTATAGTCCTTATGACCAACTAATAAAGTATAATTGAATGACACTAAATATATGCTAGTGTAAGAAGATAGTATTTATCTTAAATGTAGAGTTTTAGAGGTCTATACCCCATTTGGTCGACCAAAGATTTAGACAAGAAATTAGTATGGCAATCGTAGAGGCACAAACACTGGGCGAGTCTTAGATTCTTGATGAACTTGACCTATTTGTACCTGCATTCATCATAATCCCACGTACTCATATTTTGGACTATTTTGACTTATGTTGCTATTTAGCCTAGTTTTGTAAGCTTATTCTTTTATTGAACTTGTTCATGACATATGTGTTATTGGGCGCACAGTAATACATTATCTAACTAGAATCAGTGTATTATGGTCAGATCAACCTTAGTGCGCTTGATTTGCTCTTCATATGACTATTTTACGTGGATAGAGATATAGTTGACTTAGCTTATTCGACGAATATACTTTTCTTCCGGACAAGTCATAGTATATCTTATCGGTTACGTCACTGTACTGATATAAGACTGCAAAAAGGAATAGACCAAAGATAGGATCTTAATCCACAACCGATTTAATAAAAAAAAATTTGAATTCGATCATCTCCCTTAGCTTTTAAAATTTTACTCGTTCATTCCCCTTGACATCACTATCATTGTTTCTTGTCTTTTGATATTTTGGAAATACAAACGCTCGTTCTTGATGGAAGTTTGACACATGGATAGTACTAGATATATACCCCATTATGACACGAAATTTTAGAAGTATAGATAGATGTAGAATTGTATATATATATATATATATATATATATATATATATATATATGGTGACTTAACAGCTATAAGTATAGGTTAATATTTTAACTAAATGGCATACCCACAAAATAAGTAGATGACACGAGTAACAGTAGTAGTATTCTCTTTCCTATCAATACCTCATCCCCTTTGGTTACTAATCATCTTTATTGTATTCCTCGCATCCTCGATTCCATGTGCAAGTTCTCCTTGTACTAAACTTATTCGTGCCATATTACATCACTTAATGTAGACCAGACTGACCCTTAGAATTTAATATACGAGTTACATCTTTCCCTTTTCAAGTTTGAGATACGATAATTCATTCTTGACCCATAACTACCATATTGTCTTATATTATTCTTAAACCATGCCTTATTTACAATTTTACGGATGAAATTCTTGCAAGTTGGGTAGAATATAACCTTCCATATATTTTTAGAATTTTTTTATAATTAAAAATAGGAATTTGTCGTAATGAGAAGAAATAATAGTACCGTATGCTAATAGTAACAATAATAATTAGAATACACTTGTAATTTTGTGAGAATTTTGTTTTTAAATACTACGTATAATTTTGTAAGAATAATAATGTAACTCTAAGGTTCATATAGCTCATGGAGACTTATACTAGGACATACAATCATTTTTAGGCTATTTTAAAATTTATTGGATTTTTCTAGAATTTTTGGATAATTAAAAACAAGAAAACATAATTTTTTTTAGGGCTTACATGATTTACTGTGAGACCATACTTGCATATTTTTTTATCAAACAATTATTTTAGGGCTAAAATACTTAAATATGTTTTCTATAGTTTATTTGGAATTTTCTAAAATTTATTTGGATTTATTTTGTTTTAAAATAGGCTAATAACTAATTTTTTAGGACTTCTAAAATTTATTGTACAAGCCAATGAACATAAAATAGATCCGAGTAATTTTCTAGGGTTTCTAATAGTATTAGATATTTTATAGAATTTTTTTAGAATTTTTAGAATATCTTTTATATTTATTTTGAGTTAAATAGGTAAAACTAATTTTTAGATCTTCTTATAATTATAGTAGGAAACTTATGAATATAAAACTCCCCCAAGTATTTTTTGAGGGTTTTTGGATTCAAAATATATTTTCTCTAATTTTTTCCATTTTTTATGATTATTTTTTAATATTTATTTTGAGTTATTTAGATTTAAAATGACTTAAATAATATTTGGATAAAGGCAAATAAATAATAAATAATATAAACAGACAATACAACCAGATTCTGACACGTGTCCAGTCTATTCCTTTTTTTTCAACCGCTAACCACACACACACACACACACACACACACACACACACACACATATATATATATATATATATATATATATATATATATATATATATATATATATATCATTCGATTATTTAGAGAGAGAGAGAGAGAGATTAAGGACGATTGTCATATAGGGTTCTTCGATCTTCCAGAGGCCATTGGGGATAGCTTTGGACTCCAAACGTATCCCAATTTCTTGTGTTAGAACCATGTTGAGGTTAGTTTTCAGATATATAATTTGTTTCACAAAATTCTGAATATTAAATTCTGAAAAATTCGTAGTGAACAGCATATCCAAAAATAGACGCATCTCGGTGTTTTCACGATTTTGGGAGAACTAGGAATCCGAATCATAAAAAGTTTGAAGTTTCGTAAAGCTAACTTCGATACCATCGATATATGTTTTTTTACAGAATTTAATTCAAATTATTAGTATGCTACTAATTCCGTAGAACTTATAGGTTAGCAATCAACCACCGTTGAGCAATACAATTTTGTATGTGCAATAATTTCCAAACGATTTCGAATCCAGACGAGCCATAAATTATAGCAACTTGTGACAATGAAATCTATAGGAATTCATGCACAAAATTTGAGTTTGTGTCAGTTAACTTTTTATTCAACGGATTGTCTCGATTTGCATGCCACGGGTCGCAAAATTCGTAAAAATAAATATATTAGTTATAAATTCCAAAAATTACTAAAATTCGAGTATTAATGATTAAAATAGTATTTTAGGGCAATTTAATTAGATTAGAATAGAAACCGATTCAACCACCCTTGTAGAATCTAACTTATTTTATTTATGTAATGGGTTATATTGGACGACGTTTCGAGTTCTAACCCTCATTTTTTGGAGAAAGCAAGTATACCTTGCCATACTACAGTATTTTCATGATTGTCCAATTTTTTTTATTTGATATACTTCTTAGATTATTTACTTAGTCTTCTTTATTTTAAATTTCATATTATTGTTAGTAGTAGAGCGATCTATCTTGTTGACACATATTTGGACACGGAAAGTTGCATGCATAAAATTAGAGTATGTGTATTATTACCTGATTAGTTGTGATTATATTTTTGATTCGTTACTCCCTTGGTTTAATAGGAGTACATGGTTTATAATAGATTTCTAGTTGATTTAGACTCGACTTATAGATACATTGGGTGGGGAGGACATATAATAGATGCTTGTGCAATGTTGTGTCGTGTTTGAGACGGTTTTTGCTAGTGCCTCATTTTGCACTACTCGATATTTTGCTAGTGACTCACTTGAGCGCTACTCGTGTACTCGTGGTCCGTCTGCCCTTGCGTTGAATATTGTCCTTGATTGCATGAGCACATAGAATGATTAGCAATAGCACACCTTTATATTTCTCTGTCTATATTCCTTTATAAGATGTTATAGATAGTGGCTTATCTATTTCTTGTGTACTTGTTATGTCCCTCTGAGGACCTGGTCCCTTTCCAGTGTAGACGATCAGGACTATCTACAGGAGTACATACCAGGGCCTGATTCTTCATATTTTGTCGAGGAGGTCTTATCTTCCGAGCATCCATGATCATCTCTTAGCTGATAGACTTATTAGTTGCTACTATCTTTATTTAGTATTTTATTTATATTTGAGTTCTGACCTCCTCTATTATTTAGTTGAATTAGTCGATTGGTAGTAGATTTGTCTCCACCCGACTATTATTCTGTTGATACTTCGTACTTGAGACTTCTTCAGTTATTTATTTTGATATTCTTTATTTGTGTCTGTGAATGCGATTTAGTATGCCTATGAATTATATATGTACCACTTGTGAATTATCTTTCATATATAGCATACGTATGTGTTATGGTTTCCACATATTGAAATTGCCATATACATACGGCTGGCATGCTTACGTATTCCTAGTCCTACGTATTTTGGGACTAGGGCGTGACACCTCCATATTCTGAGGCATTCGTTGTTGTGTTCTCTCTCTACTTCCCCATGTCGTCCTTCTTCTCTCTCTTCTAAGTGAAACAGTTTCGCTTGATGTGACCTTTCTTGCCACAATAAAATCACTCAAAATCCTTATACCGAATCTTGGACTTGCCTCTTTTCTTGTCTCTGCCACCGCCCAGACCCCTAATTTTACTCCTTCTATGACTATCTGAAACAAGTGCCTCTGAATGAGATGAAGATAAAGTATCCTGAGATTTTCTTGGCAGCTCTTTAATCAGCACCCTGCTTTTGGCAAACTCTAGACTGACCATGCCTTTCGGAGCAGAAGTCATCATGGACACTCGTATAGTCTCTCACGAGTCTGGAAAAGTATACAGCAACCATAAACCCTAAACTTCATCTTCGAACTTTACTCCCATCAAGGACAACAGGTCAACCAAACTCTGAAACTCACTCAAGTGATCCGTGATAGTCGTATCATCTTTGTACCACAGATCCATCATTCTCTGGATCATGGATAACTTGTTTACCCTGGTCTTTTTCACGTACAAAGATTCTATCTTCTTCTAAAGTGTCCTTGTATACTTTATTTTGGCAACTGATTGTACATGTTCTTATCAACAAACTTCCACATGTACCCATACACATATATATGCTCAAAATTATAGTCCTCTTTGAATTTATCACTAAGCCTCTCGACAATAAATACCAGAAGATGCAGCTTCTTGACAAATAGCAAATCCTACATCTTACTCTGCCAGTAGTGGTAATTAGAATCGTTTAGGTTTACCATGCACACAGGCTTCACATCCATCTCTTCTCCTTTGTTTTATTGTCAATCCCTGACACAAACTCCTTTGAACCCAAATCTCTAATACTATGTGATGGGAATGAAACATAGATACCGTTTTCCCCAAACCAAGAAGCTACGAGAGAACCGAAGAAAAGCACACAAAACCAAATTGCTAAAATTACACAAAATACCAAACGTAGATACAAGCAATTTTTATATGATAAACCCAGATGGGAAAAACTATGAGACGATCGAGTCCAACACTGAAAAGCCTTCACTAATGGAATAAGAAAGTACACTGAGTCCTTACCGACTTCTCACCGATCCAAACTAGATCACCACAACTACTTGAAAGAAGAAAATCCGATTACAGACTCTGAAGAATAAGAGATAACGAAAAGAGTTACCAGAAACGATCTCTCCTTCCTAATAGCCTTCAATCCCCTTTTTCTCTCTCTCAAAAGTTGTAACCCTGATATGATATTCATCAGCTTGCATCAACCTTTTATAAACCCTTGCATGAATTACGGTTACCAAATATTAGAAATATATATATATATATATATATATATATATATATATATATATATATATATATATATATATATGGAAGTTCAATATATATAAAAAGTCAAATATATATATCAATCATATATTTATAGTCAAAGTCAAAGATATAAAAATCCAATCATATATTGAAAGTCCAATTATATGGAAAGTCAATATATGAATGATCCAATCATAAATATATGGTTAAAGTCAAAGTTATGGAAATCCCGGGCAATCATATATTTGCTTACCATATACGGCGCTCAATGCACTATATTTCGAAACTTCTCTGACACATGGATGGCGCTCATCGTACTCTCGGATATTCTCCATATAGGTTAGGAATCCACCCAACTCTAACATAAAGTACAGTAAAATATTTTTGTTATATTATTATTGTTGAGTTATGGGAGACTTATTTAGTCCCACATCGGATAGAAAATAAGGAGACTAGCATCCTTCTATATATATGTACCCCCTCTCTTGGAGTAAATCAATCAATTATTTTCTCTCTACATGGTATCAAAGCCAAAGCTTTGAATCCTTTTTACAAAAAAGAAATTCTAAAAAAATAAGGAGAATTCTTTTTTACCCTGTCTCTCACCCGATCCCCCCTCCCGCCTTCCTCTGTGCCAGGAAGCCCCCCACCCTCGGGTGTCGTCGACGTTTCCTGTGGGTTTGCCTGCAGGTGTCGTTAAACCCATCGTTGGATCGTGGATAATCAGAGAGGAACTCTTGTGTGATCCTCTAATTTCGATCTCAACGTGGGTTCTGAGATTAGAGAGCATACTTCCTAAAAAGTTTTGCACAAATCTCTATTTCTAGCCCTTGTTCCGGTAAGTTCTATCCACCGTGTGTTTCTCATGTCGCATGAGTTTAGAGGTGTACAAATGGATGGAGAAAGTCATGATCAAATGTAGGCACACAACACGTGTTTGAGTTGCATTTGACCTCATCCCTATGTATAACTGTGGAGATGGGAACACCTGTGACTAGTCAGAAGTTGAGAGAGATATTGGAGGGGGTGACCAGGGTATTTCAGGCTAAATTAGAGGAGACCTCATCCAGTAGGGCAGTTGTGCCCGTACAAGAACGTCGTAGGTGATAAAGAAGATATAGTTGTTGCCCAATGACATCAAACTTGAGGGGACGAGAAACTACCTAAGTTGGTCTATGAGTGAGCTGCTGAACCTTTGGTCCAAGTGGCTTAAAAAATATGTTAAGTGAGAGTGCACTGAGCCAAAGGATAAGATAAGTACCCAGTGGAGCACATGGAGTAACCTTAATTCTCTGGTGGTTTCTTGGCTGCTGACTTTTGTGTCTCCATCTATAGCTGGGGTGGTAGAATCGATCTGCAGTGCAGCTAATGTCTGGACGATATTGGCT
>JAYESA010000001.1:22819905-22822405 GCA_036927795.1 Iris macrosiphon
ACACCCAGTGTACGGTGAGCCGTACTTACCCCTAGCCATTTACATGTCGAAACATGTATTTCAAAGACACGAGTTCATTCTTTCTAGTCTGGACTCTCTTGCATTTCTTGCTGGTCTCACTTATAGTTTCTGGACTTGACTCATTACATGTACTCTTGCTGGACTCACTACAAGTTCTTGTGCACATACTTGATCTTAGTTTAGATTTCTTGTATCTTGCAGTCATTACTATCTTGATTCTGATATTCATGCATCTTTACCTTTATGCACCAGTGATATGTATATATTTCTTGTTTATATTTTATTTTCTTCACCTTGCTATTTGCTACAACTGCCTTATAGTTTTTATCATTTAACTCGAACTGCTGTTAGAGGTGTACTTGCTCCAATCCTGACTGGATATATTTTTCAGAGGATCCGGAGGATTGGTGTCCGACGTTTTATGGACCTCAGTCTGTCGATGGTGCAGACAGAGACCCCCTAGTTTAGGAGTGATTTTCGGGTTGGTAGCCGGGATCACTAGGACCTTGTTATTGTTTATTAGCTTTTGGTACCGGATTTGTCTCCGATTTTGGATTGAGACCTTGTATTGTATATGATTCTGGATATTGTTGTATTATTATTATTATTGTGGTAGTTTTTAGTAGTAGTTGTTTAGCTTTGTTGTTGTTAGCCTTCTTTGTTATCTTATCGTGCTTAGATTCATGATTGAGTACTTGTGTTATCATTATCATATTGCTCCTCCCTTTGGAGTTGAGATCTTGACAGGTATATATATTGTTTGTGTGAGATTGTTAGCTAGATAGTAGACCTAGACAACGTTCTACCGTCAATACTGCGGCGTAGGCTGGACGTACCCACGACTCATGCCCAATTTTTTGGGTGCGGGTCGTGACACATTTTTGGTGGCGGCCCCATCCAGGTCTCGATTCGCAATTAGTGCGATATCATGGTAGTACAACAATTTAGTTGTACTGCTGCTAGCCTGCTCTAGGATATAGGATATAGGATGAGACTGTACTCAATCACCACTAGGAACAATTCTAATCTAATTATTCTGAAATTGCTTCTATTTAAATATTACTGTCCTCCCTTTATGATATCGTATCTTGCACCTTGTTGACTTCTTTTGATCTGTGTTCGGGATGCCTCCGAAGACACGATTCCATCGTACCGTTCCAGCAGCTGCTACCAAGAGGTCTGCAACCTCTCGTCCAGCTCGTATTCAGGCAGCTGCAACCGCTCCACTCGCCATTCCTGCGGTTGAGGGAGAATCTACTTCTCTCGGGGATCCTCCTCCACCTGTCGATCCGAAGACTATCCTAGTCATTTCGGTGGTGCCTCCACCACCTCCTGCACCAGTAGACACCGCACAGTTATTTACATTCTTCAGAGATGATGGACTCGCGGCACCGTCAAGTGGATGTGATGAGGCTGGGCATTGAGAACGCCCACCAGGTGGCCATGACGGCAGTGGATATGGTGGCACAGATTCAGCCATAGGCAGATCAGGCTCAGCATCCGAGGCCGGGCAGTATTATTGACTTCCAGAGGATGCGGTCCAAGGAGTTCCGGGGTACACAAGGGATCCTGTATGCGGATGACTGGATAGAGCAGATTGAGGGCATTTTTTGACTGGCACAGATTCTAGACAACATATAGATAGAGGCAGCGGGCAGTTAGATGTTTGACCTCGCTTTGACGTGGTATCGCACTGATACGAGGATCGCGGTACCAGGGCTTACTTGGCAGGCTTTCAAGAGGCTTTTTAAGGAGATATTTTTTCTAGATGTGGTGCTCAGTGCTTTGGAGAGCAAGTTTGAGGCACTCATCCAGGGAAGCATGATAGTGGACGAGTACGCAGCAGAGTTCTGCCGTCTGGGCAGATTTGTAGAGGGCTTGAGTGAGACAACAAAGGCGAGGAAGTTTAGCAAGAGCTTGGTCATGGCGGTCAAGTCTTTGACTAGGAGCGATCGTGAGGCGACTTTCGAGCAGATAGTAGGAGACGTTCAGAGAGCAGAGGATGACTTGGAGCTCAAGTCCAAGAGAGACAGGGATGATTCAGGTAGTGCGAGTGGTAGTGCGAGACCGGCTAAGCGTCCCTATGGACAGAAGATAGCACAGCAGGGTCAGGATCAGAGAGTGCCCACTTGTGCCTACTGAAGGAAGGCATGACACACTTGGGATGTTTAAAGGAGGAGGTTGAAGGTGTGTTTGTTCTGTAGATCCGCTGCTCACCAGATGCGAGATTGCCCCATTGTACCTCCATTTGGTAGAACACAGGATCGGAGAGTTGGAGCTAGGCCATTTATGGCACAGCATCATGCCCCGTACCAGCAGAAAAAGATACCCCAGCAGGGCAGGGCTTATGCGTTGACGGTCGAGGAGGCCGATGCTACAGGTATCGGGTTAGCAGGTCTGTCTCTTTGTTCTTCTTCCTGTCCATTCCATTCCTTGTGGTGTGTTTCATTAGTACCTGTTAGACTTTCTTTGTGTTATG
>JAYESA010000001.1:22824353-23031853 GCA_036927795.1 Iris macrosiphon
CAATTAAGAAATGACAATAATTTGGGAATTTATTTTTATTTATGGAATTTTTTATTACAAAGGTTACAAGTTTCTTGGTTATGGACGAAATATCGTGTTGCACCACAATTTTGCGATTCTAGTTAAAGCAGTATCAATTTTAGTAAAAAAAAATTACAGAAAGAATCTAAAGTTAAAGGAGTACATAGTAAGTGATAACAATTTCATAAGTTGTCTAGTTCAACAATAAGTAAAGATGGAGATTATTATAATTGTATTAAAGGAGGAGTAAAAAAATAACAAACAATGCTCATATGTGAGCAATACTTTAGCTATAGATCGCTATACTGTCGATATACCAGGTAGTGTCTAATTTTTTCAATAACTTTTTAGATGAAAAGTTATCGCATTGAGCATACTAGCACTAAACCTTCGGTATATCATTGAGCTCGATTTTGGCATGCAGTCAGATTAAAGGTTGTTAAATCAACAGTTTGAATTGCTCAAAACTGAACTAAGATTGGGATAGATATATTGGGGGGTTTCCAACCCTAAACTGGTGTGCTTGATGGTAAATAAGAAAGAAGACTACTTTGTAATGAAGCCTTTTAAGAGAATTAATAAAGAATAAGGTTGAGAGCTCGTTGGAAGGGCGGGTTGCAAAATGGTATTATTGTACTCAAGGTTGTCAAAAGCGAGCTTTTACAGAAAAGCAATTGGACCTGTAAGTGACAGTTTTATATTGCACCCATAATAACATATAGGATGAACGAAGATAATGCATAAATATATGTATTTATCCATATATAAATATGATAGACACCTAATGTCATGCCCCGATCTCCCGTAGGCTAATCGGTCATCCCCGTTAGGCGAGAATCACCGCGCCAGCGCTCCCGCGGGACGATCGCTTTGGCCCATCTAGACGTGATGTCGCACGAGCGTGAGCCGCGCCCGTGCAAGGCCGTGGTTCATTGGCTGGCAGTAAGAGATCTAACCCACAGAGTCGCACAGATTGTCCTAGTGCGGCAGAATTATAAACGCATAAGCGGTTGATAACAAGTTTACTGAGTCATCAATAACGGAAGCATTAAATAACATAAGTAGAAGTTAAACAAACTCTTTATTGATATTGAACAAGTGTTATAGGTGGCGCATAGCCGAGATTACAAGTCTCTCAACCTCTCTCTCTTAAATAGTAAAAGCGTGCCAAGTGGCTACATTTGTGAAATTATGTACAGGCGATCATGTTCCAACATTATGTCTTGTATATGTGCTTCTGTTCCGGAATCACAATACTCCAAGGCTCCAGAGCGAACTCTCCGCCTTAGCACACACGAATGAGGCATAAGCACCAAACGAGGTTCTCCCGCACCTTGTAAACAATCTGGTGTATTATCAGTACATGAATGCACTGGTGGGGAGGCTTTTCGCCGGCTCGACAAATCCAAATACGTAATATAGGTTTCGTGCACCAACTATTAAGTTGTCTTTCTAGTTGCCTTAGAATCAGTTTTATTGCAAAGATTGAATAGCCTAACTCGTGTGGCAGTACGCTGTACGACATAAGAGAAAACACGGCGAGACATACCAACTTACCATTTGTCCTTTTCTGTCCAAGGCAAGCCAAGTTAATTCAAGCACGAGCATGTATAAACATTCAGGAGCAATAGCATATGCAAACACTGTATTATGAACAAGACTATGCTTTAGATGCACTAGTTACTCGGATGATCAGGTGTGTTGCATAAGATGTTCAAGTGCTCCATATGTACAAGTGTTTACGATTGTTCAGGTGTTCAGTCATTCTCGATGCGATGCAATGACTCGCATGCGGATAGCCGCTAAGTGAGGATGACTTATCTATATGAATATGAGGTCACTGGCATGGCGCAATAATGGACGGTCTAGTCTATGATGGAATGACATGCAACGCAAGGATCAGGACGTCACGGGCCATTCCATCCGTTGTAGGAGACTATTAGGAGTTTCGGCCGGATCGGATCGGTGCCAGTGCCCCAGCAACCGTCCGCGGAACTAAAACCTTATTTCCAAGTTGTCCTGTGACCATGCAAGTCTCTAATCTTTCAGGTCTCTTGTCAGATACAGGAACAAGTTCGAGGCAGGATATATATATATATATGGAACAAGTTCGAGGCAGGATATATATATATATATATATATATATATATATATATATATATATATATATATATATATATATATTTGGAACAAGTTCGAGGCAGGATATATATATATATGGAAAAAGTTTAGGTAGGATATATATATATGGAACAAGTTTAGGCAGGATTTTTCACAATATTGTTTATCGACTCCACGAGCCATTTAATTCAGTACTGGACAATATTGCTCCATGAGCTGGGATTCTTTGATCATTGACTTGGTGCAAATTTCCTGGTTCGGAAACTGCCTTAGCAACCTAACGGTCCCGGATACTTTCAGGTTCATATTTGCATGGAATGACTATTATATAGTCTTCTGAGGAGAACTTAGATAAATGCATGACATGCACAGTGTTAGACGGTCTTGGCATAGTTTATGCGACAAGCATTGAAACGAGGCAATATATGAGCAGGCAAGCATGCATTTGTATAAACATAAGCATTCACGTTGGCTCGGGCCCGAAGGTAAGCCGAGAAGTGAAACCGTACAGAGACTTACGAGCGACATAATCTAGGGTCATACAGTGTAGCAAGTGAACAATGCACTATAGAATATATGTATATCGTTCTACTCGTGACATAGCGGGTCTAGTTGCACAAGACAAAGGTAGCATGCAAGGGTCTGATTATAAGCAATATTTTATTTTTATGTTATAGCACAATCAATACAAGTTGGGATTATTCCCTAAGCTAGGTGCATTGGATTCTTATTTGCATGCAGGGGGTGATTCACCTAGCGACTAGCATGAAACATCTATATTTTAAGTATGCTAGCTAAGCAAAGTCAAGTTTACCGTAGCCATCAACCTTAGCGATTTTTTGCCTCGGTCGAGCGATACTCCGAGCGAGCTTCTAAAAGCCTAAGCCGAACTCTTGAAGGGACATGTCGGGATATCCTTTGCCTCAACTAGTATTCTCGCATGAGCAAAGTGGGTTGGGACATTGCACTTTTGTCGTTTGAATCCGCAATCCGCTTGAGCGGAACGAGGTGTTACAGATATCAAAGTAGAAAGTCTTTTAGGCTGGAATTGGGGAGTTTGGTCGGCCAGACATGGTGGGTGTTGGTAGAGGAGTACTCTGGCTTTGCCAGGGAAGCCAAGAAGCCTATGAGTTCCTTACTCTAAAATGGAAAGTCCACAATGTGAGTGAAAAGTAGTTTCTTTCATGCAAGTAAGGGAGAGTGATTGAAAAGTAATGGTTGTGTGTTTGCTTGTGCTGGAATTGGGTTGGAGATAGAGCTGTGATGATGTGTGAGCTTTGTGCTTGTTGGGAAGGAAGGGCATTGGTGTTTGGTGTTTGATGTGTGTGTGTGTGTGTTGAATGAATGTGTGTCCTGCAGGAAACATACAAGGTAGGCCCAAAAGCTACGTGAAGCTAATTAGCTTGATAGTTATTACCTAGGAATAACTTGTTATATTAGGGGAGGGGGTTTATGAACAAATATGAACTTATTTAGAGAAATTTGGATAAGATATTGATATGATAGGAAAATAAAACTATAATAATATATGGATTAGATTTTGGTGATAGTAATATCCCCAATAAATATTTATTAAGTATAAAAAAATATTAAATGGAAACTGAATAACTTACTTATGGAAGATTTCTCTCTTCACTATAATTCTTCATCTACAAATATTTAATACAAAGAAATATAGTGATAAGGGGGAAAATTCGGGGAGGGGGCTTACAATATTGAACTACTTACTACTCAACTATGTTGCATGGACATGGTAATATGTTGTTGTACCCGTATCATGTCCGTACCCACATCATTGTCACTATTCCTACAATTTAAGTGACTTCTTATCATACCTATCTTGTAATGTTTTTTATCCCGTATCTTGTGTGGGGTTCTTATACGTATTTGTGTCCTTTTTCATGATATATAGCTATTAAGTGTTGATCATGACAATGGAACATGTAGTTCTTAAGAAAAAAAATGAATTCAAAGTCATCTTCTCACAACAGTAACACATACATGTAACATACCAAAATATTTGTCTTGGTAGATAGCAAGTCTGAGATATGTCACTTTAAGCTTATTTCGGGTCCTCTCATTGGTATATATCTACGATGGTATAATATTCAACCAAATCTTTACAACACATTTTTTGTTGTTCAACTTTTCCTGCTGTGTATAATTCTTTGATACAGGATGTCAGATGTCTGTATAGGATAACTTCTTTTCTTCTGATATAGGCATTTAATTTGTATTCTGCTAACCTTTCTATTCCCAATCTTGCCGTGAAGAAATAAAACTGACCATGACTTATAAGACCATTTTCCATCTATAATTGATCACGATGTTTGCTATTTAATTAAGAGAAAGTATGTAGCTTTTTTTTTTTTACAGACTTGTAGTTGCAAGTGGTGATGTACATGGCATATGCTATCCGTGTCTAGTTATTTATGTGGTATATAATATTTGTTGCATTGCATATGCTAGAGCTTTAGTAGAAGGGAAAGATTTGTTGTTGCCTTCAGACTGATCCCAACCAGTTGTATTGGATATATAAGAATATAAAAGTATATTTGATGTTACTCTAAAAATTATATCTTTCCCTTCCAATCCAATCAACACCATGCTATCTTTGATGATAGTCTAAAAATTATATAATTATTTTTCCTTCCAACTTCCACTGGATGTGTAGCTATAACAAGACAAGAAGACATCTTCACATAATGTTGCCTTCGAACTGATCCCATATAGGAAATATACTTTGTAGATGAGTTCAATTTCAGAATGATCAATTTTGCTGAGAATCAAATTCCACTTTAACTAAAAATCTGATCAGAAAGCCCCATATATCAGTCAAACAGTCATAAAATCTAGGTTTCAGAACCATCTATTAGTTGGTACAGTTTTAAAATCTCCCTTTGAACACCTATACACATATAATTTTGAATCTTGGGCTTCAATGACTTCTTAATCAGCATAAGGATGTTTTAAGGTAAGACTATTTTCTTAACCTATTCCTCTGGCTTTTGGGTCAAATCAAAAGCCTTTTGGATCAAATAAAAAGGTTAAAATTTTAACCTCTACTCACATTTTTCTTCAAAGCATTTTTCTATTATGGTGGAATGGCATATTGTATTATATAGTTATGGGATTGTTGTAGTGGGATGCTATTGTGTTTAGTTTCACTTTCATTGATATCTACCAATGGGTCGTTTTCTATTATATGTAGGACACTGCTACAAAAACAAGAAAAATGACAAGAACAAAAAAAAAAAATAGCCTTTATCCCAATTTTTTGGGATCAGCTGTTTGAATCCTCGTCTTCCTTTTGTAGGGTCACTTTTCCTTTGTAACGCTAACAAAATCCATATCCCAATATGTAGGACACTGCTTTCTACTAATTTTTTTTGCATATATTGTATCCGACATGCCATTTATATCCAGCCGTGTTGGACACTTGTTTCCTACGAGTCTTAAATATTCATATGAGGAAGATCTCTACTAAGCAAATATTATATGATTCAATGTTTCAATATACTTGCCCCTTTTATACTTAATAAGTTGCTTAAATACCAAGACAAATTCAATCCAAAGAAACTATTCATGTTAATTAATTATGTGTATTTCCAAAATTCACATATATAACCATGCTATTGTGTCGATATTCTGGAGAGTTGCTATGTGAGACACCCGTGGTCATGGTAAAGTGACCCGTGTCCGTGCTAACTAATCATAGCTTTTTCCTTTCATTTTGATATTAATGGTTCCCAAGTTCTTCTTTTTATAGTAATGATAATTTTTAAGGTTGTCTGTGTGTGTGCAAGGCATAGAGATGACCTATGGGTGTCAGTGATATACATGTCAGTATCAGGAGAAGTGTGTTAGTGTGAGTGCAGGAACACACTCGTACCAGTGTGCAAATCCAGCTGTTGCAGTGAACATAGCAAGTAAATCAGCGGATTTACATTAAGTGTGTGTGTGTGTGCACATGTTGCAGCAGCAGCCAGTGATGCAATAGTTGCAGTTTGATCTGCACAGCAGTGTTTAGACTACAACATATAGGTGAATCACATATCCTAGGTGCATAAACCAATGTTGCAGTTCTGTAAGAGAGCTGCAAACCAGTGCAGTCTTTGAACTGCAGTGACCTGCAGTTAAGTACTGCAGAGCAAATCTTGTGTGCACAATCACTCAGTGAAAGTGTAGGCTGTGTTAATGGATGTAACAATGATGTGGTTAAGTGTCAATCAGTGAGTGTAGTGTATCAGTGATATTGTGTGCATTAGGGGCTTGCACTGAATATATCAATTTTAATGAGTCAGGGAAACAATATAGATGTATCAAGAAATATCTGAGTATATCAATTTTTATGTCTAAAATATCGAGAATCCAATGATGTTAGGATGAAATAGGAATTTCTGATTTATACTGACTTATTGCTGGTACACATACAATTCAATACTGATTGTGTTTGAATGAAATTGAGTGCTTTTCTTGTACCTTTAAGCCATCACTATTAATGTTATTAGCAACTGTACAATATATATCCACCGGTTGACTTTTGACAATTTTAAGTATATGTCATTTTAGCCTCCATATGAAACAAAAGAAAAATATCATCTCAGAATGTCCATGTTGTATGATTAATAATTTTTCCCTCCTTTTCTTTCCTGTACGGTAAGCTCAAACACCATGTTTTACCTCTTTGCTTGACACCTCCTTTTCTTTCTTTGTGATTTCTTTTATGGTTTACATTTTTATACATGATATTCATTAATAAGTCTGATCATATGAATTGGTTTGTAAGATCATAGTTGCAATCAAGGTTCTAAATAATGGGAATGGTTTAAGACATCTGAATCATATGGAAAAAGAAAACATAATTTGCTTTAAAATGCATTTAAAATTCATATCATTGAAGCATCGGTTCATTTTCCTACTATCTGCCAAATACTGGTATCCGAGTGCCTTAAAGACACTTCTTTCTTCTCTTGGTCTGAGGAATCTAAGTTTCTGACCCCTGGAACTTAAAATAGAATTCATTTCATTCAGTTAGGCAGAGCCATAAGAGCCATTTAACATGCAGACATAGCAAGAATCGTGCATACACAATAAGGGTACTAGTGAAAGCCAGTTGATCAAGTTTTTTATTTTGATTTTGGTTTAAACACTATTTGTAGCAGTTTTTTTATTTTATTTTGGTTGTCTAAACTGCTTTTTAGTTTCCTTTTGTTTACAATTGCATTGGTTATTAATACATGTAAACACATTTGGGTGAGGAGTTTGAGTTGTCAGGCACTTCCCATTGGAAGTATTGTGTCCATGAGTTTGATGCTCTTATGAGGAATGGTATGGCATGTTTAAATGTATTATTTTGCATGGTCAGTTTGAACATTCTGCAGTCTTTGATACTTTCTGTTATGTAAGAAGGATACTCGATGTATGCAGGATACTCATCTGTTAAGTTGTGCTTTTTGAGATTGAAACCTTGGAGCCAATGGGATGATTATATATTGGATCTTGACTCCCAGGTGCACTTGCAAGATGGTTTTCAAGGGAAATTCACTCAAACTTCAAGGTCTTTTAACATTCTATTGTATTAAATTCTATCTCAAATGTCAAAAGCTTTTGACATTCCATTGTGTTAACTATTTGTATATGTGACAATGCTTTGAGATTCTATTTTATTAACTATTTGTATATTTTGGGAGGTAAGACCCTATGTCCCCCTCCATCTAGGTGTAATTTATTTTTTTGTTAATAAAAGTGTCCCTCTTTAATAAAAAAAATGGAGTTGCAAACAACATTAGCTTATATAGAAGAATTAATATATATATATATATATATATAAGAGTAACTACGACGTGCAAAATGTGTTAATAGATTTTTTTTACGATGTTGATTTTAACATTTTAAGCCATGCAAAGAAAGTCGTAAAATACTTTTTATGGCGCACATTTGTCTTTCGTTAAAGGTCAATTACGACATATACATTGTATGTCGTGAAAGGCCTGTAATATTTACAGTAGGGCTATTACGAAATATGGTTTTGCGCCCTGAATAGTCAATTATGTTGTCTAAACTACCATTTTTTTACGGCATGGGTTAATACGGCATTAGAATGTCCTTTCACGGCACAATGAATGTCGTGAATGAGTATAGATGGTGCACAAATTGAGTTTAGACGACACACAGATTATGCCGTCTAAACTATCATTTTTTTACAGCATGGGCTAATACGACGTTAGAATATACGCCGTCTACAGTGTTTTACGACGTACATTGCATGCCATAAAAATATATTTTTTCCATAGTGAAGATCTCCCCTTTCTCTTCCCTGATTCTTCAACTTGTGAGTGATCTTACTTTCGATTAGCTCCCTTCTTCCAAGTCTTCACTCTTAATAATTCGACTCATTTGTGCGTTTCGATCAACGATACCATAATGATAATAACTGAGTCATGATAATAAGTAGTAAACTTGGAAACATTTGGTGCTTGATACAGAAGATTATTGAACGATTATAATGTACATGCTTGTCCGTTATGCATGTACCGATTTTATGTTCAGTTGTAGCTAGAATTTATTCATCTATAATTGTGCAAATAAGTAGTGCAAAATTTTGAAATGTGATTCACTTGAGCAGGTAGACTATGCCATCACACTGTGCTAAATAGTTATGTTCATTTCGATATCTTGAAATGCTTCATATGTTAACTTAGTGTTGAGACGTCGTATCGTCGGACAACTTGTGCACAAGGTTTAGTTCCTGCGAACTGTCTCCGGGGCAGTGGGTCTGATTCGTTCTGGGCGGAACTCTGATAGTTACGCTAGCAAGACTAGCACGGGTAATACGGGGACTTGTAGTGGGGCTTGCTACCTGCGCTGAAAGGATTACCGTCATTCTCTAGCTATTGTCCACGTTGGCATTGTGTGTCATGACCCAGCATACTACTGCATTATCTGTTCAAACTAATGATGTCTTCTTGACACGGAAGAACATGTTAAGGCTTGTGCAGGTGGATGCGATGTCGCAGGTAAAAGCCACCAGATGGTGGCATATTTATTCAGTCTTTTTATATATATTGCATGTTGTAACTTGAACTAAGGCAAGATAGAAAGACCATAATAATAAATTGTATGCTTCATCACATGAATATTGTGTCGATTTGGTTAGTTGGGTTAGCTCACCCTCAACGATACTTTTTAAAGTACTGACCCTCGTTGCAGTAGGTTCCCATAGCCAAGGCGACACGGCGAGGAGCTGAAGCTTCTTTCCCCAACCAGTCCATTACTCGGCGCACTCCATTCATGTCTTTGGAAGCTTGTACAAATCATCCGGAGCTCATGCACACATCTTATACAGCTCTGAGGCAAGCCGATAGGTTCGTCCGAAGGTGTCTATTATCATTTGAAGTGTTAGTATGTGATACGACTATCTCATTTTGAGTTTATCTTGTAAGCCCGCGTGACACCTCTTACTTTTGAGTGAAGAGTTTGTAACAAAGATGTATATTATCAATGAAGAGAACTTTTCTTCATTTCAATGAGCTTCTGCACTCTATAGTTATGTTTCTATATATATCATTATGCTAGGCCTTATGCTAGACCTTACATATTGTACGACATCACACCATGGGGACGATTAGCGATTCTCCAGAATCGGGGGATGACATATTGGTATCAGAGCACGGCTTCAGATTCTTTGTCCTTTCCAGTTGAACTCTTGAAATCGTTTGGCCAAAATGAGACGCGTTCCATAAAGTGAGTCCCTAATACTCTATGAGACTGATGTAAGTTTCTTTGTTTTTGAAGGAATGGCTCAAGAACAGGGAACATCATAAGCACAAGTAGAAGCGCAACTACAAGCAAGTACTTCTGGCACTTCGGCAAGTTCTGAGAGCCAACGACTAGCATCCCATGTCGATCCGGTTTAGCGGATGAAGCAAATGCTAGAGGCGAACAGCAAATAGACGAGGTCGACAGGACAAATTTGAGAAGAATCTAAAAGCCCGATATGTGGTCCAACATAAGCAGGTAGATGCCCTACAACAGATTGTTCAGACCTTAGCCTCTACCCATTCAGCAACGACAACAGCAGCACCGGTGGAGCAACCAACACATGAAGTTGAGACGCCTCAAACCCTAAAGATGAAGGATGTGACTACCTTAGACTTTGCCGACTTCAAAAAGGTTTCTAACACGTTCTTCCGCGGGACCAAGGATCCACGTAGCTCTAAATTGGCTGGCCAAACTTGAAAATTATTTTAAACTGCTAGAAGTACCTGAAGACAAGCAAGTCGCCTGTGCCCAACTCAAACTTTATCTGAACGTGCATGATTAGTGAAATATACATCGAAGATCTCTCTCTGCAAACGGGGAAGGTGAGACGATCTCATGGGCTACCTTCTGTAGTACGTTCGAGGAGAAGTTTATACCACCACACATTTGTCGCCAAAAGAAAAATGAGTTCGTGCGTCTGCAACAAGGAAGCATGATAGTGAAATAATATGCCATCGAATTCAAACGGCTCGACAAGCTTGCTAGCTTGCTAGCTTATATCTACCCAATGTAGTGAGTCAAGCAAGACGATTCGAAGTCGGCCTGCGACCTTCTATTCCAGCACACGTAGTCACCCCTCAGTATGAGACGATACGGGAAGTCCTTAATCACGCCCTCATTTTAGAACCAAAATATCCTTCAACTTCTGTCGGCGTTGTGCAACATTCTTATCACAAGCGCCCTAGTAATATGGGAGGACACAACGCTCATTAGAGTCCAAAAAATGGCGGTCATCAGGGGAATCATCCAGTGGGAAACCATGGTCTGTATTGTGCCAAATGCAACCGAATAGGACACTAGGTTAATGAATGTCAAAATCAGGGATGCTTCTATTGTGGTCGGCTGGGCCATTTTGCTCGTGACTTTCTTGATCCCCCCAATCGGTTCCCTCTGCGCCGTCTAGAGCAGTAAAATCTCACTCAAGTACCCCAAGCAAATCGGCCTGCGTAACAACAAGAGCGTCGTCCGAATGCTATAGGCCGGGTTTATGCATTGGTGCGGGATGAGGCGTTCGCCTCAGACACCGTGTGACAGGTATATTGCTTTTTAATAATGTTCCTGCACAAGTACTATTTGATTCTGGTGCTACGCATAATTTTTTGTCGGCGAACTTCACCAAGGAATAAGAATTCTTTCAAACATCGTTAAGCCTAAAGCTTAGCGTCAGTACCCGGTCAGGCATGGACTTGCCTGCTTACTCAGTTTGTCACGATGGCTGCATTTGAATCGAAGGAAGGAAATTGTCACTAGATACAATAGTTCTAGACATCAGGGACTACAATATCATTTTGGGGATGGATTGGTTTGGCTCTTGCTCGGCCACTATTGATTGCGAAGAAAAGAAAGTAATGTTTCGTCTACCTAGCGTGACCGAATTTTGCTATGCGTGCAGTCCTGCGTCGAAAGCGTCGAATGCCTGCATGATAATTTCTGTAATGTCTGCTCAGTGGATGATACATTTCGGCTATGATGGGTACTTGGCGTCCGTTCGAGACACTCAGCGAGATTGTGCAAACGTAGAGTCTACTTCCGTTATGGCAGAATTTCCTGATGTGTTTCCAGAATAGTTGCCCATCACGCCGTCCGACCGAAAGATAGAGTTCACTATAGATACATTTTCAGATACTCGGCCGATTTCCAAAGTTCCGTATCAAATGTCCCCTGTTGAACTGAAGGAGCTGAAGGTCCAACTACAAGAACTACTCGATCGTGAGTATATACGTCCAAGTATATCTTCGTGGGGCACGTCAGTATTATTTGTGAAGAAGAAAGATGGTTCGATGTGACTCTGCATTGACTATTGAGAGTTGAATAAAGCTACCGTTCGAAATATGTCACGTCCCAGTCTCAAAATATCGAGGGACGCTAAGTATGTCATACGGTCCTAGGTTATATCATGTACACTAGTCACAGAAAATAGAGCAATAGAACAAAATAAACTAATAAACTGTATTTTATGGCAAGGTACACTTGCCTGGGGTTGGAATACCAGTAGCGGTCCCTGTAACAGTGGGTTCAGCAAATACTCCTCCAAAAGCTGAAATGAACATTACCAACAGTCTCAGAACATATGAAATAGCTAGAAATGCCTGTCCTTAAGTCCAGTTTGGACACAAGGACAAAAACGACATTTCTGGATCAAAGCGGGTCCATATGTGGGCCGTTTTGCACCGAAAACCGAGTTAGGGTCAAAGGTCTCCAAATCAGTCCAACTTAGTGTCAACAAGTCAGGAACGTTGATACGAACCCAACGGAACTTCCAGAATTGGATTCCGATGAGCCGTTCTCAAAATCGTCCGTCGGATGGAGCCTGTGGGGCCCACGACACGTGATTTTTCCAACGTTCTCAGAATCGAACCAAACTTGACACACAGTACCAGCGTATTGCTACGAGTCCGATGGCATAAGTTTCGTCTTGATCCGATGTGTATACACTAAGTTACAGCAAATTACAGAAAAATCAGATACAGGATGTTGTCCGCGGATACGCACTGATTTCGGTGTACACGCACCTCTGAATCAGCTTCTGCGAAAGCCCGCACGTCCGTATCTACGATGCTCACATATCGGTGAAGACCGCACGTGACCAAGTCATCCCATTTGGAGGGACGTACTAGATTTTGGGGTGAAACAGGGCTAAGTTTTTCCTGTTTTTGGATCGCGGTTCGCGATCACCACAGGTCGCGATGCCCCGAGCGGGTTGCACGGGCACCGAGGGGGTCATACAGGCTACGCGATGAAATTTATGGAATAAGAAACAGAGCTACGAGTCAAAAGTTATGGGTACCTGAACAGGGCCTGAAAACCAAGTACAAATCGTGTCCGACACGCGTCTGAACTAGGGCTGTGTCCTGTTCTGTGGATCCCGTGTTCGATCGTGTCCAGGCTCGTACTCGCGTTCTGGGTCATGTCCGTGTCTACCGGAGTCGTCCTGGAGTACAGGCGGAGGTGGCGCCGGTTTTGGGAGGTCGTCGACAGTCCGGGCGGTCGGTTCCGGCGCTGTGGGTGGCCGGATGTCGCCTGGGCGGAGTAGAAATTGGGGGCTCGAGTTTGACAGCAGGTTTGGGGCCAGAGGTGGCCGAACTCAGGTGCTGGAGATGGGGCGGACCGGTCCTTGTGGTCGGGGCGGTGTCACAGGGTGGTCGGAAACAGATCGGAGGTCGCCGAAGAAGGTGAGTTCTGAAGGAGATTTCCGACGGCCTTAGCTAGGTTTATAAAGAACTTCACTGGCAGAGGGAGGGCCGGAGGTTGCCGGAAGGGGAAGAGTTACAGTCGGCCATTCCAAGGGAGGGGAATGGTGGCGGTCGGCGGTTGAGGGAGCCGAAGAGGGTGCGTCGCCGGCGGCGGTAACGGCTGCCGGAGGGATTCGAACGGTTTGGGGGGTTAGGGTTTACAAACGGGTCGGATCGTGTGCTGGCGGGTCGGGTCTGACCCGGATCCGACCCGTTAGGCAAGCGGTTCGGTCTAGTCAGACCGGCCGGTCCGGTTTGGTTCACTCTCTGGTTTGGTTCGGTCTAAAATATTGGTTTAAATAATCAGATAAATTTAACAATAGTTTTTAATGCTTTAAAAATTCATCCGGGATCCAATAAATTCCAGGAAAATTATCCCATGACCGGTTTTTAATTTTACACTAGAAAATATAATTTTTATCACATTTTAATATTATTTAATTTTATTTAAAAATTCATTTTAAATCAGACTACCTTAATTTATTGGTTTAAAAATTACAGAAAATGCTAATTAATTCCAGAAAATTAAATTTAAAAATTCTTAAAATTTTTAGGTGATTACAATCTACCCCCCTTAAGAAAATTGCGTCCTCGCAATTAAAATAAAGCTACTAATGAACAGAACTATGGAAATAACAAAAATTTACTTAAGATATACCTGCATCCTCGAATAAATGGGGATATTTCTGGCGCATGATAACTTCCCTCTCCCAGGTAGATTCACCAGGAGAGTGTTGCTTCCAAGTCACACGAACCAGTTTAATTGTATGCCCTCGCAGTGTCTTCTCCCTGGCCCACTGGTTGTTCTTCATACCTCAGGCTTGGGCCTACTACGAGCTCAGAATGATCAACTATGTGACTTGGGTCAGTCACATACCTTCTTAACTGTGAGACATGGAACACATCATGCACTCCCTCTAAAGATGGAGGTAATGCAAGATGATAGGCCACCTCACCAATGCGCTCCAGAATATCAAAGGACCCAATGTACCTTTGACTCAACTTGCCTCTGCTCCCAAAGCAAATGGTTCCTCGAGTAGGCAAAATCCTCAGGAATACATGTTCTCCTTCTTTGAATTCTAGGGGATGTCGGTGTGTATCAGCCCAATGCTTCTGTCTGTCCTGAGCTGCCCGAAGATGATTCTGGATTTGTTTCACCTTCTCCACTGTTTGCATCACCAACTCTGGTCCCAAGATTTGACGCTCTCCAACGTCACTCCAGTATATTGGCGATCTGCACTTCCTACCGTATAACGCCTCGAAAGGTGCCATCTTGATGCTTGCCTGGTGTCACGCCCCGATCCCGAAAGGGTCGGTCGTTCTCGCTTGATCCTTTACGGAACCGATTCGTCCTCGCTTGGGGCGTGATGCCGTACGAGCCTGGAGTTGCGCTCGTACAAGGCAAGAACTTGCAGTTATAGGAACCCATTTTTGAAACACAATTTATAAAACACATTCACAGAGATTTGAACACAGTGCAGGAAGAAACATGCTTTTTCATTGATAATTCAGAGTAATTTACATAGAGTTTACATTGATGCGCCTCTCGGCTACTTGATTTGCATTACAAAAGATAAACTCAAAAGGCAGGGCGCGCTCCATCAGATAGTCCACGTCGTTCATACATTACGCCCTTGTATAGGTTGAAAGTCCAAGCCTCCAAAATGATCTGACTCCAACTATACTTCAAAATAGAGGTGCTCCTAACACCTCCTCGTCTATCCACTAGCGTTGCACCGTCTGAGTGCCTGAAATAGTTGCCCACAACGTGGGTCAGTACTCAACTTGTACTGGTGAGCGGGATGAACCCACTCGACTAAATCGACACTAGCTTATTAGGGGCGAGCATGCATTAAGATGACTTCTATAAAGAGGCAAGTGAATTCAATTCATATCAGTTGCATGTTTTGATAGGAATGAAAATAATATCGAATCCAACCAGTGCATCGATTGCTTACTCAACCGATGCACGCCTTCCCTGCAACGAAACACAAGTATACTTACCATCTGCACAAGACAATAAATTAGCATGTGTTCTAGTCTATGCGGTCATTAGTGTGATCGACACCTTAGGGACATATTCAAGCATTAGCGGCGCGCCCTATCAGCCCGGGTAGCAAGCCCTGCTGGAGGTCCCGCAATGCATCGTGACGAGCACGAATCAAATATTTCCCTCCGGATCGATACGGTTCCAGTGCCCCGGAAAGCCGTTTCGAGGAAATGCCAAACCTTGTGCACAAGTTGTCCCAGACCATGCAAATGCATGAATAATTCATATATCATACAATGCATCGAATTAAACAAAAGAAGTTAAGCAGCAATATATATCTCATGCAACAGTTCATATTTTCTCAGCGCGGTGTTCCGATTCAGTTATCCCATAAGTTCAAAACTCTATCCGAGGCACTAGGCCGCCACCAACAACCAACTCCCATTATAAACGAACTCAGTTATAAGGTGTGCAAGCATATAGAAATATTAGTCTACAAAATCCCCTGTTCCTTTCTTAGTGGCTGGCATGCATTGTGGCAAGAATTTCCTAGGCGTCCAACCGGGCATCATCGAGTGAACGTTTGAAACATTAAAGATGTTGGCATGAAGAAGTAGGAAAGAAGGGTCCAAACCACTCACTGGTTAAGGAAAAGGTAGCTGAAACAAAGATTCCCGCCTAGCAACGATCAAACGTCAGTTACGCGGACCTGCACAGCACGAGCACCAATTAGAATCTTGCCTATCCTTCCTTGCCGAACTCCCCAAGAATCAAAGCTCCAAACGATAAAACCAGCAGCAAAAACCAAGCAAATCGAAAGCAACACCAAATCAAATCCTAAAGCGGCAATCAAGAAAACCAAGCAACCAAACACGAAAACTATTGGACTCGTTTCAATAGAGGCCTTTCCATGAGTTGGAAAGGATCATCGCATTTCGTCCGTGGTAAGAAGATGCCGAAGTTCTAAGTTATGACTCAAACGGACTAGCCACAAGCCCAATTACGTAGTGCACATCCCGGTCGGATCGGGATTTGAGGCACTACATAATATACCACTAAGAAAAAGTTTTGACCCGAAACTTAAGAAGAAGGCCGACCTGAAACGTAAGAACAAGGCCCTACCTCCGACTGAATGAACAATGAAGGGTACTTCTCCTTCATCTCCGATTCCATTTCCCAGGTTGATTCCCCAGCTGAATGGTTCCGCCACAGCACGCGAACCAAGGACATCGTACGGTTGCGAAGTACTTTTTCCTTACGATCCAGGATCTGCACCGGTTCTTCTGAGTATGACAAGTCCGCGCGCAGTTCCAACTGTACAAAACTAACTACATGACTTGGGTCATGCACATACTTCCGTAGTTGGGAAACATGGAATACGTCATGCACTTCTGCCAAGGCGGGAGGTAGTGCTATCCTGTACGCCACAGCTGCAACTCGTTCCAGTATCTCAAAGGGGCCGATAAACTGGGGACTCAGTTTGCCCTTCACGCCGAAATGCATCACACCTCGCATCGGCGTCACTTTCAAGAAGACATGATCCCCGACCAAGAATTCCAAGGGTCTTCTATGTGCATCAGCATAACTTTTCTGTCGGCTCTGTGCTGTGCGGAGTCTTTCCCGAATCAAGCGAACTTTTTCAACTGCCTGCTCTACCAGCTCTGGCCCGATTACCTGCCGCTCGCCGACTTCGTCCCAACAGATTGGAGATCGACACTTACGCCCATATAGTGCTTCGTACGGTGCCATCTGGATGCTCGATTGGTAACTGTTATTGTAAGCAAACTCCGCTAAAGGAAGATGCGTGTCCCAACTAGTCTTTAAATCGATCGCACACAGCCGTAACATATCTTCAAGTATCTGATTTGTCCTCTCTGTCTGTCCATCAGTCTGCGGGTGGTATGCGGTACTGAACTGTAGCTTGGTTCCCAAAGCAGCTTGTAGACTAGTCCAGAAACGAGATAAGAAGCGTCCGTCACGGTCAGAGATGATTGAGGCAGGTACTCCGTGTAATCGGACGATCTCATCTATGTAAATTTGTGCTAACCAATCGACGCTCCAAGTAACTTTTATGGGAAGAACGTGGGCTGATTTGGTCAAACGATCAACTATGACCCAAATCGCATCGTGCCCCCGTGGCGTCTTCGGAAATCCCACAATAAAATCCATAGTGATGTTGTCCCATTTCCACTCGGGAATAGCGAGGTTCTGCAGTTTCCCGCCGGGCCTCTGATGCTCAGCTTTCACCTGTTGACAGGCCATGCACTGTGACACAAAGGTCGCCACATCCCGCTTCATACCGTGCCACCAGAAGGTCCCGCACAAGTCCTTGTACATCTTAGTGCTCCCCGGATGTAAAGAATACTTCGCGTAGTGTGCTTCCGCCATAATTTCCCTTCGGAGTTCTAGGTCGTTAGGAACACATAGCCTCCCTTTCATCTGTAAGGCCCCATCTTCGCCTGCCACAAAGTCAGACGTCTTCCCCGCCGAGATCAATCTGCGCACCTTCGCTAAGAACTGATCGCCCTCCTGAGCTGATTTGATTCTACCACGTAAACCCAGTTCAAGATGGAGTGGTGCCAGCTGCACTCCTTGATGCCGAACTCGCAACTCGATGCCCATCGCCTCAAGATCTCGAAGTAAACAGTTGTCTATGGATAACGAGCCCACGTGCTTCCGACTCAGAGCATCAGCAACGACATTTCCCTTGCCCGGAGTATACGCGATCGTTAGGTCATAGTCCTTAATAAGTTCTAGCCAACGCCGCTGCCGGAGGTTCAATTCCCGCTGGGTGAATAGATACTTGAGGCTCTTGTGATCTGTGAAGATTTTGCAAGCAACACCATAAAGATAATGCCTCCACAACTTCAGAGCAAACACGATTGCCGCCAATTCCAGATCATGCGTCGGGTAGTTCTTCTCGTGCGGCTTCAGTTGCCTGGAGGCGTACGATATTACCTTGTCCCTCTGCATGAGCACACACCCTAAGCCGAGTCCTGAAGCGTCGCTGTATATCTGAAACTTTTCTACCCCATCTGGAAGTGCAAGGATCGGAGCTGAAACAAGACGCCGCTTAAGTTCCCGAAAGCTGGCTTCACAGTCATCACCCCATTCGTATGCAATCCCTTTCTGAGTAAGGCGAGTCATAGGCGAGGCCAGTTTAGAGAAATCCTTCACGAACCTACGGTAGTATCCCGCAAGGCCCAGAAAGCTTCGAACTTCGCTAGCTGACGTAGGTTGCTTCCAGTCCACCACCGCTTCTATTTTCTTCGGGTCTACGGCGACGCCTTCGGCCGAGATGACATGACCAAGGAACGCCACGCTGTTCAACCAGGACTCACGCTTGCTGAGCTTAGCGAACAACTGATGGTCTCGTAATGTCTGCAGCACGATCTTCAGGTGTTCCTTGTGCTCCGCCTCGTTCTTGGAATAGATTAGTATGTCGTCTATGAACACGACTACAAACTTATCCACAAACGGTCGAAATACGCGGTTCATCAGATCCATGAAAGCTGCAGGGGCGTTCGTCAAACCGAACGATATCACGAGAAACTCATAGTGTCCGTAACGGGTTCTGGAAGCAGATTTTTGAATATCCTCTGACTTAATTTTCAACTGGCGATACCCTGACCTGAGATCAACTTTAGAGAAAACTCTTGCACCTTGCAACTGATCAAACAAGTCATCTATTCTTGGCAATGGGTACTGATTCCGTACGGTCGCTTTATTCAGTTCTCGGTAGTCAATACACAGCCGCATGGATCCATCTTTCTTTTTCACGAACAGCACCGGAGCGCCCCAAGGAGAAATGCTTGGACGAATGTATCCTCGGTCCAACAGGTGTTGCAACTGAACTTTAAGTTCCTTAAGCTCTGCTGGGGCCATGCGATAAGGTGCCTTTGATATCGGTCGCGAATTCGGAAAAGTGTCATTGCTGAATTCGATCTCACGATCAGGAGGCATTCCAGGCAGCTCGTCTGGGAATACGTCGAGGAAATCTGCAATGACTTCAGCCTGAGCTGCATCTACACATTCCCGCCGGGTGTCTCGAACAGAAGCTAAGTACCCTTCACAGCCCGAATGCAACATACGCCTAGCCGAAATTGCTGATATCACCATTGCCGTCTTCGGTGCAGCGCTGCACGAATAGTAGAAGTCTGCCTCGCCGGGTTGACGGAATACGACTCGCTTCTCCGCGCACTCGATTGTTGCATGGCAAGCACCCAACCAGTCTATACCGAGAATAATATCCTAATCCTTGATGTCTAGTACAATGACATCTAAGGAAAGCTTCCTACCTCCGATGCAAATGTAACCATCCCTACAGATCGCATGGGCGGGTATATCGACTCCCGAAGGGGTACTTACGCAAAGGTTCATATTTAAAGCAGTAGAAGCTAATTTATGCTCAACAGTAAAATCAGCAGATATGAAACTATGCGTAGCACCTGAATCGAATAAGACTCTAGCGGGTAATTCTCGGTATAGTAGAGTACCTGTTACAACAGTGTCGGATACAGATGCCTCATCCCGAGTCAATGCATAGACTCGGCCCTGAGCACCCTGGCATTGTGGATTCACTGGCACAGCATTGGCATCACTTGCTGGAGGCCCTTTGTTTTGATTTCCATTATTCTGATTCGGCTTGTCCTCTCTGCAGTTAAACTGTTTGTGACCCAGGCGACCACATTTGAAACATCCTTGAACCCGACATTCATTCACTTTATGCCCTGATTTGCCGCACCGGCTGCAGTTCAGTGATTGGGATTGGCCCCTATTATCAGACGTATGCGAACGCTTGTGTGCTCCAGACCCTCCCGTTTCATGAGGACGTTTATTGTTATTGGTACGGGGGGTTTGCACCTCGGTCTTTGGGAGAGGGCGCCCAAAGATCCGTTCGCTGTTCAGAGCCGCTTTATAACATTCCCTATATGTTTGGCATCTTTGGTTGATGACGTCCCTACGCAAATCGTCATTCAAACCTTTCTGAAATCGATAGCACCACGCCTGCTGATTAGGCAAGAATTGCCCAGCAAACTTTGCTAGCTTAGCGAATACTGAGTCGTAATCGTCAACAGACAAACTTCCTTGCACCAGATTACTGAAGTCGTCTTCTTTTTGTTGACGCACGGCTCGGGGAATATATTGTTCAATGAAGGCTGATTTGAACATTTCCTAAGTAATTTTGCAGTTGGGATTGGCATCGTAAATTCCTTGCTTCGTTGCCTCCCACCAATCATGCGCACGCAGTTCCAACTGAACTGATGCACAGGCAACTCGCTTGGATCCCCGGATGCCAACCAGGTTGAAAAGTCCCTCCAGCTTAGCAATCCACCCCAATACCACGTCCGGCTCTGCTCGTCCGTTGAACGTAGGGGGATGCATTTTTGTGAACTCTGCTGCACGGTAGGAGTTCCTTGCTGTAGGCTGAGTCTCTTCTGACTCATCTTCTACCGCCACGGCTGGCGGCGTGACAGGGATCGCTGCGGATGTCCCGTTGCTCGGTACCAGGGATGCAATCAGTTGCATTATTGTATCCATTTGCTTCTGTTGAGAAGCAAACTGCGCTTGTATGTTAGCTTGTTGGGTAACAGCTTGTTGTTGCTGCGCCTCCATGAGGTGCATAAGCCGTTTCGCCATTCCGGTTGAACCCGCTCCTCCGGATTCTCTAGAGCTTGCTGGATCGCTCTGAATGGGTTGAGCACTGCTGGCAGTTACAGTATTCTTCTTAGCCATGGCTACAAAAGAGAGTAGCTTGTTAACACTCCAAAAACGATAGATTTTATATCTATGGGCTCATTGTATAAGCGACTCTTCCCATGCAGTGGACGCCGAACGCAACTCAATTGAGAGGCGCATCAAACTCCTTTATAATCTTTTGAAATCCCGTGGAAGTAAAACCTAGGCTCTGATACCAATATGTCACGCCCCGATCCCGAAAGGGTCGGTCGTCCTGGCTTGATCCTTTACGGAACCGATTCGTCCTCGCTTGGGGCGTGATGCCGTACGAGCCTGGAGTTGCGCTCGTACAAGGCAAGAACTTGCAGTTATAGGAACCCATTTTTGAAACACAATTTATAAAACACATTCACAGAGATTTGAACACAGTGCAGGAAGAAACATGCTTTTTCATTGATAATTTAGAGTAATTTACATAGAGTTTACATTGATGCGCCTCTAGGCTACTTGATTTGCATTACAAAAGATAAACTCAAAAGGCAGGGCGCGCTCCATCAGATAGTCCACGTCGTTCATACATTACGCCCTTGTATAGGTTAAAAGTCCAAGCCTCCAAAATGATCTGACTCCAACTATACTTCAAAATAGAGGTGCTCCTAACGCCTCCTCGTCTATCCACTAGCGTTGCACCGTCTGAGTGCCTGAAATAGTTGCCCACAACGTGGGTCAGTACTCAACTTGTACTGGTGAGCGGGATGAACCCACTCGACTAAATCGACACTAGCTTATTAGGGGCGAGCATGCATTAAGATGACTTCTATAAAGAGGCAAGTGAATTTAATTCATATCAGTTGCATGTTTTGATAGGAATAAAAATAATATCGAATCCAACCAGTGCATCGATTGCTTACTCAACCGATGCACGCCTTCCCTGCAACGAAACACAAGTATACTTACCATCTGCACAAGACAATAAATTAGCATGTGTTCTAGTCTATGCGGTCATTGGTGTGATCGACACCTTAGGGACATATTCAAGCATTAGCGGCGCGCCCTATCAGCCTGGGTAGCAAGCCCTGCTGGAGGTCCCGCAATGCATCGTGACGAGCACGAATCAAATATTTCCCTCCGGATCGATACGGTTCCAGTGCCCCGGAAAGCCGTTTCGAGGAAATGCCAAACCTTGTGCACAAGTTGTCCCAGACCAAGCAAATGCATGAACAATTCATATATCATACAATGCATCGAATTAAACAAAAGAAGTTAAGTAGCAATATATATCTCATGCAATAGTTCATATTTTCTCAGCGCGGTGTTCCGATTCAGTTATCCCATAAGTTCAAAACTCTATCCGAGGTACTAGGCCGCCACCAACAACCAACTCCCATTATAAACGAACTCAGTTATAAGGTGTGCAAGCATATAGAAATATTAGTCTACAAAATCCCCTGTTCCTTTCTTAGTGGCTGGCATGCATTGTGGCAAGGATTTCCTAGGCGTCCAACTAGGCATCATCGAGTGAACGTTTGAAACATTAAAGATGTTGGCGTGAAGAAGTAGGAAAGAAGGGTCCAAACCACTCACTGGTTAAGGAAAAGGTAGCTGAAACAAAGATTTCCGCCTAGCAACGATCAAACGTCAGTTACGCGGACCTGCACAGCACGAGCACCAATTAGAATCTTGCCTATCCTTCCTTGCCGAACTCCCCAAGAATCAAAGCTCCAAACGATAAAACCAGCAGCAAAAACCAAGCAAATCGAAAGAAACACCAAATCAAATCCCAAAGCGGCAATCAAGAAAACCAAGCAACCAAACACGAAAACTATTGGACTCGTTTCAATAGAGGCCTTTCCATGAGTTGGAAAGGATCATCGCATTTCGTCCGTGGCAAGAAGATGCCGAAGTTCTAAGTTATGACTCAAACGGACTAGCCACAAGCCCAATTACGTAGTGCACATCCCGGTTGGATCGAGATTTGAGGCACTACACCTGGTAGCTATTGTTGTATGAGAACTCTACCAAATGCAAATGATCTTCCCAAGACCCTCCAAAGTCTAACATACAGGATCGCAGCATATCCTCTAAGATCTGGATTGTACGTTCTGATTGACCATCTGTCTGGGGATGATAGGCAGTGCTGAATTTTAGTCTGGTGCCAAGACTCTCCTGCATGATTCGCCAGAAATGAGAGGTAAATCTCGAATCTCGATCTGATACAATACTAACCAGCACTCCATGCAATCTTACAATTTGTCGCATATACATGTCGGCTAGTATCTCTTTGGACTGTCCAACTCTAAATGGCAAGAAGTGTGCCGATTTAGTGAGTCGATCCACGATAACCCATACTGCATCTTTTCCGCTGGGGCTCCTTGGGAATCCTGTGATGAAGTCCATGGTGATATGTTCCCACTTCCATTCTGGTATGGGAAGCTGCTGCAACATTCCTGCAGTCCTCTGATGCTCGACTTTCACTTGTTGGCAGACTAAGCATTTAGCTACAAATCTAGCAATCTCTCTCTTCATTCCATGCCACCAATAGTACTGCCTTAGATCTCGATACATCATTGTTCCTCCTGGATGAACAGAGTATATGGAGCTATGGGCTTCAGTCATTAGCTCCTATCTTAGTTCTCCATTTGGAACATATAGACGATCTTCGCACCTTAATGTCCCATCCTCATGTATGTGAAGTCCCGTCTGTATGCTTGCTTCTGTCTTCTCCTTGAGTCTACGAAATCTTGCATCAGTAGGCAAAGCTTCTTTAATCCTTTCCACAAGCGATGACTTCACTTCCAGATTAGCCAGCAAGCCACTCTGTCTTGGTAGAATAACCTCTATCTGGAGCTCCTGTAGATCTTTTAATAGCTCAGGCTGCATCGTCAAGAAATAAGCCGTAGGCTTCCTGCTGAGTGCGTCTGCTACTACATTTGCTTTCCCTGGGTGGTACTGCAGATCTATATCAAAGTCCACCATCAACTCAAGCCAGCGCCTTTGCCTCATGTTAAGCTCCTTCTGAGTATATACATACTTCAGACTTTTGTGGTCAGTGAAGATTTCCACCTTCTCTCCATAAAGATAATGCCTCCAAATCTTCAGTGCAAATATTACAGCAGCTAGCTCCAGATCATGCGTTGGGTAATTCTTCTCATGGACCTTCAACTGTCTTGATGCATAAGCAATAACTTTGCCATGTTGTATCAAAATACATCCCAGGCCACTACCTGACGCATCGCTATAAACAACAAAACCGCCTGACCCTGAAGGAAGAGTCAAGACTGGTGCTGTTGTTAGACGCCTCTTTAATTCTTCAAAGGCCAGCTGACATTCTTCTGTCCATGCAAAGTCCCGATCCTTCCGTGTCAACTTCGTCATTGGCTCCGCAATCCTTGAAAAATTTTCTACGAACCTTCTGTAATATCCAGCAAGTCCTAGAAAACTCCTTACCTCAGCAACTGATGTCGGTGTAGGCCAAGTCTCAATGGCAGCAACCTTCTCTGGATCAACTGACAGTCCTTCTTCTGAGATAATATGCCCTAAGAATGGCACCTTATCCGTGCAAAACTCATATTTACTGAGCTTAGCATAAAGCTTCTCCTGTCTCAACGTCTCTAGCACGATTCTGAGATGCTCCTCGTGCTCTTCGTGGCTTTTGGAATATACCAAAATGTCATCAATAAATATCACCACAAATTTATCCAAGTATTGATGGAAGACTCGGTTCATCAAGCTCATGAACACAACAGACGCGTTGGTTAAACCAAACGGCATTACTAAGAACTCATAGTGTCCATACTTGGTTCTAAAGGCTGTCTTCGGGATATCTTCCTTCCTCACCCTAATCTGGTGATGACCGGATCTAAGGTCAATCTTCGAAAATACCCTAGCTCCACTCAATTGATCAAATAAGTCATCAATGCGGGGCAAGGGATACCTATTCTTAATGGTCACAGCATTTAACGCCCTGTAATCAATGCACAGGCGAACTGTTCCATCCTTCTTCGGTACAAAAAGTATAGGTTGTAACACCCCGTTCCGCTCAAGCGGACTGCCGTCTCAAACGGCAATTGTGCAGCTGTCCCGACCTGCTTTGCCTCAAATGAGAAACAAAGGATATCCAGACTTGTCCCTACAGGAATCTGGCTTGGACTTTCAGAGGCTCGCTCAGACGTATCGCTCTACCGAGGCGAATCATCGCTAAGGTGGGTGGCTACGGTAAACTTGTCTTTGCTTAGCCAGCACACATAAAAACCTGAAATCATATATGCTAGTCGCTAGGTGAATCACCCCTGCATGCTAATAAATCCAACGCACCTAGCTAAGGGAAAAATCCTAACTCATATTGCTTGCTAGAACATGGAAATAAAATACTGCTTATACTCAGACCCTCGCATGCTAAGTCCCTTAACGGTTTCATCTCTCGGACTACCTTCGGGCCCGAGCAACGTGCCTGCTTATGTTCCTAGAAATGCATGCTTGTCTGCTTGATTGTTACCGTGTTTTCATCCAAACCCCGAGAGACTACTATGTAGTCGTTCCGTGCCTGAATGTTCCTGCAAGTATCCGGGACCGTTAGGTCACCAGGCAGCCCCAAACCAGGGAAATACATCAAGACAAGTTAATCACTGTACAGAATCATGATTCAAGCACCTCCTGTAATCGTGCACTACTGTACTACTGTTATACTGTTCTACTGTACCACTGTACCACTGTACTCCTGTTCTACAGTACTCGAGTATCTAGTGAAGGGGAAACTGACCCTGACCCTGACCTGCATATCGCGGACAACTCGGAAATGAGGCATAGTTCCACGGATGGTCTTCGGGGCATTGGGGCCGCTCCGATCCGGATGGAACTCCACTATTTCAGCCAACTGTACTGGACGAGATAGTGTGCAGCACCTACCGTTCTTTCGCTGCATACCATCCGCTCCATGGCTGAACTTACTGTATAGTCTACTGTACTAAACGAGATGGCTTATAGCACCACTGTACTTTTGTTGCAAACTACTATCGCTTAAGACTAGTGTCCATAATGGCTTTGCCAGCGACCGTGTTCATATAGATAAGTCATCCTCGCTTAGCGGCTATCCGCGTGCGAGTCACTGCATCGCATCAAGAACAACTAAACACCTGAACGATCATGTTATAACGACCCTCCTGTTTGCATATGCTTGCCTCCTGAATGCTTATACATGTTCCTGCTTGAATTAATCATGTTTGCCTTGGACAGGGAAGGAGAAATGGTAAGTTGGTAAGTCTCGCCGTGTTTCCTCAAACATCGCACGGCGCACTGCCCGACACAATAAGCTATTCAATGTTTGCATGAAATTGATCCTAAGGCAACTAGAAAGATAACTTAATAGTTGTGCACGAAACCTGTATTACGTGTTTGGATTTGTCGAGCGGGCGAGTAGCTTCCCCACCAGTGCATTCAATGTACTGATAATCCACCAGTTTGATATGCAGGGTGCGGGAGAACCTCGTGCGGTGCGGACGCCTCCAACGTGCGTGCTAAGGCGTGGACAACACTCCGAAGCAACGGTGCGTCTGGGACTGAAGCACATATACAAGACATAAGTTGTGAACATCGCCTGACCATCGCCTGTACATTCATTCCACAGTTGTAGCCACTTGGCACACTTTTACTGTTTCAGAGAGAGAGGCTTGAGCGACTTGTAATCTCGGCTATACGCCGCCTGTAATACTTGTTCATATCAATAAAGAGATTACTTTACTTTGTTTCAATGCTTCCGCTATAATTGTCGACTCAGTGAACCTGTTACCGATCGCCTATGCGTTCATGACTCCGCTGCACTCGGACAATCTATGCGACTCTGTAGCTTAGAACTCTTGCCGCCAGCCAATGAACCATGGCCTTGCACGGGCGTGGCTCACGCTCGTCCGGCATCACGCCCGGATGGGTTAAGCGATCGTTCCGAGGGAGCGCTGGCGAGGGTGATTCCCGCCTAGCGGGAACGGCCGATTGCCTGTGGGAGATCGGGGCGTGACATATTGGTATCAGAGCCTGGCTTCTACGCCTTTGGACTTCGATTCGATATCTCTGTTTCGAAAGCTCGTTCGTGGGTTATGTGCACGCTCTCTCTCAATGCCTCGATGGGATGTCCCAACAATAAGTCTAAATACTTTTAAAATACGTTTTGAATGATATGCTTGCTTGTCTGGTTGTATGCTGCGAGTGGCCTTTGTGCTAACCTGTGCGAACCACTTGAGAGTATCGCTAGTAGCTTGTCCGATTTTTAGTAACCCTAAGTTTGGTTGAATGCATCTATTCGAGGGATGCCTTGAACTAGTGCACCATCCAAGACTTAAGAAAAGGTGAAACTCGAGTGCTAAGACTTCGCTATCACTGAGCTGGTTAACGTGTTCACGCAAGAGGGTACCTTCGAAAGTGCGCACGATCCAGTCTAAGCGATATACTGATTTCAAAGCTTGTGCAAGTGAAGATCCAAATGAACAAGTACAAACGACTTATCTAGGATTGCCTCAACCCTAGATTACTGCTTATCCTTAGTCAGTCTCGAGGACGAGACTTTTTCTAAGTTAGGTAGGATGTAACACCCCGTTCCGCTCAAGCGGACTGCCGTCTCAAACGGCAATCGTGCAGCTGTCCCGACCTGCTTTGCCTCAAATGAGAAACAAAGGATATCCAGACTTGTCCCTACAGGAATCCGGCTTGGACTTTCAGAGGCTCGCTCAGACGTATCGCTCTACCGAGGCAAATCATCGCTAAGGTGGGTGGCTACGGTGAACTTGTCTTTGCTTAGCCAGCACACATAAAAACCTGGAATCATATATGCTAGTCGCTAGGTGAATCACCCCTGCATGCTAATAAATCCAACGCACCTAGCTAAGGGAATAATCCCAACTTATATTGCTTGCTAGAACATGGAAATGAAATACTGCTTATACTCAGACCCTCGCATGCTAAGTCCCTTAACGGTTTCATCTCTCGGACTACCTTCGGGCCCGAGCAACGTGCCTGCTTATGTTCCTAGAAACGCATGCTTGTCTGCTTGATTGTTACCGTGTTTTCATCCAAACCCCGGGAGACTACTACGTAGTCGTTCCGTGCCTGAATGTTCCTGCAAGTATCCGGGACCGTTAGGTCACCAGGCAGCCCCGAACTAGGGGAATGCATCAAGACAAGTTAATCACTGTACAGAATCATGATTCAAGCACCTCCTGTAATCGTGCACTACTGTACTACTGTTATACTGTTCTACTGTACCACTGTACCACTGTACCACTGTACTCCTGTTCTACAGTACTCGAGTATCTAGTGAAGGGGAAACTGACCCTGACCCTGACCTGCATGTCACGAACAACTCGGAAATGAGGCATAGTTCCACGGACGGTCTCCGGGGCATTGGGGCCGCTCCGATCCGGATGGAACTCCACTATTTCAGCCAACTGTACTGGACGAGATAGTGTGCAGCACCTACCGTTCTTTCGCTGTATACCATCCGCTCCATGGCTGAACTTACTGTATAGTCTATTGTACTAAACGAGATGGCTTGTAGCACCACTATACTTTCGTTGCAAACTACTCTCGCTTAAGACTAGTGTCCATAATGGCTTTGCCAGCGACCGTGTTCATATAGATAAGTCATCCTCGCTTAGCGGCTATCCGCGTGCGAGTCACTACATCGCATCAAGAACAACTAAACACCTGAACGATCATGTTAAAATGACCCTCCTGTTTGCATATGCTTGCCTCCTGAATGCTTATACATGTTCCTGCTTGAATTAATCATGTTTGCCTTAGACAGGGAAGGAGAAATGGTAAGTTGGTAAGTCTCGCCGTGTTTCCTCAAACATCGCACGGCGCACTGCCCGACACGATAAGCTATTCAATGTTTGCATGAAACTGATCCTAAGGCAACTAGAAAGACAACTTAATAGTTGTGCACGGAACCTGTATTACGTATTTGGATTTGTCGAGCGGGCGAGTAGCTTCCCCACCAGTGCATTCAATGTACTGATAATCCACCAGTTTGATATGCAGGGTGCGGGAGAACCTCGTGCGGTGCGGACGCCTCCAACGTGCGTGCTAAGGCGTGGACAACACTCCGAAGCAACGGTGCGTCTGGGACTGAAGCACATATACAAGACATAAGTTGTGAACATCGCCTGACCATCGCCTGTACATTCATTCCACAGTTGTAGCCACTTGACACACTTTTACTGTTTCAGAGAGAGAGGCTTGAGCGACTTGTAATCTCGGCTATACGCCGCCTGTAATACTTGTTCATATCAATAAAGAGATTACTTTACTTTGTTTTAATGCTTCCGCTATAATTGTCGACTCAGTGAACCTGTTACCGATCGCCTATGCGTTCATGACTCCGCTGCACTCGGACAATCTGTGCGACTCTGTGGCTTAGAACTCTTGCCGCCAGCCAATGAACCATGGCCTTGCACGGGCGTGGCTCACGCTCGTGCGGCATCACGCCCGGATGGGTTAAGCGATCGTTCCGCGGGAGCGCTGGCGAGGGTGATTCCCGCCTAGCGGGAACGGCCGATTGCCTGTGGGAGATCGGGGCGTGACATGTTGGTATCAGAGCCTGGCTTCTACGCCTTTGGACTTCGATTCGATATCTCTGTTTCGAAAGCTCGTTCATGGGTTATGTGCACGCTCTCTCTCAATGCCTCGATGGGATATTCCAACAATAAGTCTAAATACTTTCAAAATATGTTTTGAATGATATGCTTGCTTGTCTGGTTGTATGCTGCGAGTGGCCTTTGTGCCAACCTGTGCGAACCACTTGAGAGTATCGCTAGTAGCTTGTCCGATTTTCAGTAACCCTAAGTTTGGTTGAATGCATCTATTCGAGGGACGCCTTGAACTAGTGCACCATCCAAGACTTAAGAAAAGGTAAAACTCGAGTGCTAAGACTTCGCTATCACTGAGCTGGTTGACGTATTAACGCTAGAGGGTACCTTCGAAAGTGCGCACGATCCAGTCTAAGCGATATGCTAATTTCGAAGCTTGTGCAAGTGAAGATCCAAATGAACAAGTACAATTATCTAGGATTGCCTCAACCCTAGATTACTGCTTATCCTTAGTCAGTCTCGAGGATGAGACTTTTTCTAAGTTGGGTAGGATGTAACACCCCGTTCCGCTCAAGCGGACTGCCGTCTCAAACGGTAATCGTGCAGCTGCCCCGACCTGCTTTGCCTCAAATGAGAAACAAAGGATATCCAGACTTGTCCCTACAGGAATTCAGCTTGGACTTTCAGAGGCTCGCTCAGACGTATCGCTCTACCGAGGTGAATCATCGCTAAGGTGGGTGGCTACGGTAAACTTGTCTTTGCTTAGCCAGCACACATAAAAACCTGGAATCATATATGCTAGTCGCTAGGTGAATCACCCCTGCATGCTAATAAATCTAACGCACCTAGCTAAGGGAATAATCCCAACTCATATTGCTTGCTAGAACATGGAAATGAAATACTGCTTATACTCAGACCCTCGCATGTTAAGTCCCTTAACGGTTTCATCTCTCGGACTACCTTCGGGCCCGAGCAACGTGCCTGCTTATGTTCCTAGAAACGCATGCTTGTCTGCTTGATTGTTACCGTGTTTTCATCCAAACCCCGGGAGACTACTACGTAGTCGTTCCGTGCCTGAATGTTCCTGCAAGTATCCGGGACCGTTAGGTCACCAGGCAGCCCCGAACCAGGGGAATGCATCGAGACAAGTTAATCACTGTACAGAATCATGATTCAAGCACCTCCTGTAATCGTGCACTACTGTACTACTGTTATACTGTTCTACTGTACCACTGTACCACTTTACTCCTGTTCTACAGTACTCGAGTATCTAGTGAAGGGGAAACTGACCCTGACCCTGACCTGCATGTCACGGACAACTCGGAAACGAGGCATAGTTCCACGGACAGTCTCCGGGGCACTGGGGCCGCTCCGATCCGGATGGAACTCCACTGTTTCAGCCAACTGTACTGGACGAGATAGTGTGCAGCACCTACCGTTCTTTCGCTGCATACCATCCGCTCCATGGCTGAACTTACTATATAGTCTACTGTACTAAACGAGATGGCTTGTAGCACCACTGTACTTTCGTTGCAAACTACTCTCACTTAAGACTAGTGTCCATAATGGCTTTGCCAGCGACCGTGTTCATATAGATAAGTCATCCTCGCTTAGCGGCTATCCGCGTGCGAGTCACTGTATCGCATCAAGAACAACTAAACACCTGAACGATCATGTTAAAATGACCCTCCTGTTTGCATATGCTTGCCTCCTGAATGCTTATACATGTTCCTGCTTGAATTAATCATGTTTGCCTTGGACAGGGAAAAAGAAATGGTAAGTTGGTAAGTCTCGCCGTGTTTCCTCAAACATCGCACGGCGCACTGCCCGACACGATAAGCTATTCAATGTTTGCATGAAACTGATCCTAAGGCAACTAGAAAGACAACTTAATAGTTGTGCACGAAACCTGTATTACGTGTTTGGATTTGTCGAGCGGGCGAGTAGCTTCCCCACCAGTGCATTCAATGTACTGATAATCCACCAGTTTGATATTTAGGGTACGGGAGAACCTCGTGCGGTGCGGACGCGTCCAACGTGCATGCTAAGGCGTGGACAACACTCCGAAGCAACGGTGCGTCTGGGACTGAAGCACATATACAAGACATAAGTTGTGAACATCGCCTGACCATCGCCTGTACATTCATTCCACAGTTGTAGCCACTTGGCACACTTTTACTGTTTCAGAGAGAGAGGCTTGAGCGACTTGTAATCTCGGCTATACGCCGCCTGTAATACTTGTTCATATCAATAAAGAGATTACTTTACTTTGTTTCAATGCTTCCGCTATAATTGTCGACTCAGTGAACCTGTTACCGATCGCCTATGCGTTCATGACTCCGCTGCACTCGGACAATCTGTGCGACTCTGTGGCTTAGAACTCTTGCCGCCAGCCAATGAACCATGGCCTTGCACGGGCGTGGCTCACGCTCGTGCGACATCACGCCCGGATGGGTTAAGCGATCGTTCCGCGGGAGCGCTGGCGAGGGTGATTCCCGCCTAGCGGGAACGGCCGATTGCCTGCGGGAGATCGGGGCGTGACATAGGTGCTCCCCAAGGTGAAACACATGGCCGAATGAAACCCTTTTCCAGAAGTTCATCAACTTGCTTCTTCAACTCTACTAACTCCTTAGGTGCTAGTCTATAAACCGATGAAGTGATAGGCTCTGCTCCTGGAGTTAAGTCTATTGTGAATTCTATTTCCCGATCAGGTGGTAAACCTGAAAGATCATCGGGAAATACATCCACAAACTCTGATATAACTCTTGGGTAACTTGACTCCCCTTCTATAGATAATACCCTAAGAGTTGACTGAACACCTTGTTCTACAGCTCCTCGAAGAAATTCAAACTCTGAGTGTCCAGGTGGTCTGAATATAACTTTTCCAAGCCGACAATCAAGAGTAGCATGATACTGACTTAACCAGTCCATACCAAGTACCACATCATAGTCAGGCATAGAAAAGATCAGAAATTGGGCTCGCATCTCTCTTCCACAAACTACTACTGAACATGATCTACAGATATCACTAACAGGTATAATTCCACCTCCCGTAAGAATTCTCTTAGTCTTTGGAAGGGGTGCAGTAGCTACTCTATGGGTGGCTACGAAGCTAGCAGCTATGAATGAGTGTGATGCCCCAGAATCAAATAAAGCTACAGCAGGTAATGAAGCTACTAAAATAGTACCTGCTATAACTTCTCCAGCAATAGCTTCTTCCTGAACAGCCATTGGAAATGCCTGACCTCGTCCCTGAGCTGGACCCCTCTGCTGACGAGTCTGTTGGAATAGTTCTGCTTGAGGTGGCAATGGTGGTCTCGACTGATATCCTCCTGGAGCTGGTGGTCTGACTCCTCCAACTCCCATCTGCTGAGCTCCCACTACTGGATAATCTGGCCTTGGTGCAGGTAGAGCTAGTCGTGGTGTTCCCTCTCGGCGTCCTGAGCAGTCCCTGGATAGATGCTGGTTGGATCTGCAAACCAGGCACAGTCCCAATTTGCGTCTGCACTCCTTTTCAATATGACCCAACTTGCCACAGAAATGACAAGTAGGTAGGGTTCTTGGTGCTATTTTCTGCGGTAGATTCCTCTGGAGTCGCTTTGCAGAATCTCCTTGTGCTGCCTTGGATGGTACTGAGGTAAATGGCCTCTTCAGACTTGACTCCCTCCTGGTGACGCGCTCTATGCGTCGTGCTGTAGCAAGGACGTCGTTGTACGATGTAGGGGCAACAGATCCAATCAACCTCTGAAGCTCAAACCTGAGTCCGTCAAAGAACTTTTCCGCCTTCTCTTCTTCGCTAGGAATTAGAGAAGGGGCAAAACGACTCAGGCGAATGAATTCAGCATTATACTCCTCCACCGTCATGTTGCCTTGGATGAGGCGATTGAACTTATCTCGGAGTTCTGATCTAGCAACGGCTGGGATATACATCTCTTGGAAGAGTCTGGAAAACTCCTCCCAAGTAACTCGGTCATGTCCGAGCCTCCTCTCTTCAGCTAGCCACCAGTGGTGCGCGTTGTCCATCAGTTGCATTCGGACAGCAGTCATCCATCTCTCCCGTGGAAGTTCAGCTGCTTCCAACTGATATTGTGTATTTGTGAGCCACTCATGCACTTCAGTTGGTCCTTCCTTGCCCGAAAAGGTACGGGGCTTGAGTTGACGGAAATCAGTGATAGTTCCCGTCGCTGGTCGCCTAGCTTGCGGGTTTGCCTGTTCCAATGCATTTACTAGGCTGGTTCTCAGGTTCTCTGCCTCCTGACGCTGCGCCTCCTGTTGAACTTGTTGTTTTGCTTGCATCATGGCATAAAACATCTGGAACATTTGCTTCCCGTCTATTGCTTGCCCTGGTGGGAAGGCAGGCATCTGTGGAGTGAACTGCGATGGTGGTGGGATATCATCACGCCTGAACCTTGAGTTATGCTGCTCATCTTGTCCACTTTGAGAGGATTGACCTCTGTTCTCTGGTGTAACTCCATCTCCATAGGTAACCACAGCGTCTTGTGGTGTAAAAGAAATTTTATCTCCATTTTTTGGATCCATCTTTCTGTATCCAAAATAAACTTTATGAGAACGTTTAGTAGAGTCAAGCAGGATGCAAAATCAAGTACTTAATTCGATTGCGATATAGAGTTTCAAAAATGTTTCAACAAATGGATGAGATCCTATAGCCTATCCTATCCTTTTACAGGTTTGTTTGGCCCCTAAGTTGAAACCAAATAATTTGTCGTAGACCTACATGGGCCACCACAAAAACCATGTCACGCCCCAGTCTCAAAATATCGAGGGACTAGACACGTGGCAATGGCCAGCAGTACACTCCGATGGACATCCCAATTTAATGGATCCATCGAGCATACTTAAGCTGTAATATAGGTCTACAACAATAAGTCAAAAACTAATCTCATCCACACACAAAATAATAAGAATAACAGCAAATAAAAAAAAGTACATCAAAGTCCAGTCTCAGCAAAGTATGTCGGGGAACAACCCGATAAAAGTCTAAAAATACTGGTTTATCAGACCAAAACAAAGGAGTCCAGAAATAAGTATCTAATGAGTACAAATAACATAATCTCAAGAAAAGTCTTCAGCCATCACCTCTGCTTCTAAGTTAGGTTCTCCTTCAACAACAGCTTCTGGTACAGCTTCAGCTCCTGTCCCGTAAACCTCGGGATAATGTTCTTCTGCTAAACCTGGGGACATCATCCATTCCAGGTCCTCATGGGACATAGCAAAGTACAAATAATACAAGCCAAAAATAGATGCAGTGAAATAGAAAATAAAATAAGCAGGGTAACTACATAACCATCTATGTAAAAATGCAACTGAGAGCAACACTAGTACTCAGGCTGAGACTGCTACAAGCTCTGTATCAGGGAGCCGGTAGCAGCAATATCTAGTAATGGGTCTAGCTCTGCTCGAGAGTCTACAACCTCACAATAGTAGTATATATATATATAACAGCCTGTAGCCTGTGTGTCTCTCCCCACCCAATGTAACCACACGTCTCATGTCCATGTCACGTGAGATCAGAGCTAATGCAACAGTCATAATCTAAGAATATAATAACTATGTCTATCCTGTATCCTACACAGAATCACCTTGAATATCTCAGGAAGATTCTGTCTCATGAAGGTGTCAAGTGTCCTAGGTTACATTGTACTTGTTAAACAAGCACGAGAATATAAATGGTCTCGAATGTCCATCACTAAATGACATACACAACTCCGCGTACGGGGTTGGCACCCGACTGTAATCGGACGCTAAGTATGTCATATGGTCCTAGGGTATATCATGTACACTAGTCACAGAAAATAGAGCAAGAGAACAAAATAAACTAATAAACTGTAATTTATGGCAAGGTACACTTGCTTGGGGTTGGAATACCAGTAGCGGTCCCTGTAACAGTGGGTTCAGCAAATACTCCTGCAAAAGCTGAAATGAACATTACCAACAGTCTCAGAACATATGAAATAGCTAGAAATGCCTGGCCTTAAGTCCAGTTTGGACACAAGGGCAAAAACGATATTTCTGGGTCAAAGCGGGTCCATATGTGGGCCACTTTGCACCGAAAACCGAGTCAGGGTCAAAGGTCTCCAAATTAGTCCAACTTAGTGTTAACAAGTCAGGAACATTGATACGAACCCAACGGAACTTCCAGAATTGGATTCCGATGAGCCGTTCTCAAAATCGCCCGTCGGTTGGAGCCTGTGGGGCCCACGACATGCGATTTTTCCAACATTCTCAGAATCGAACCAAACTTGACCCACAGGACCAGCGTATTGCTACGAGTCTTATGGCGCAAGTTTCGTCTCGATCCGATGTGTATACACTAAGTTACAGCGAATTACAGAAAAGTCAGATACGGGGTATTGTCCGCGGATACGCACTGATTCCGGTGTGCACGCACATCCGAATCAGCTTCTGCGAAAGCCCGCACATCCGTATCTACGATGCTCACGTATCGGTGAAGACCGCACGTGACCAAGTCGTCCCGTTTGGCGGGGCGTACTCGATTCTGGGGTGAAACAGGGCTAAGTTTTTCCTATTTTTGGATCGCGGTTCGCGATCACCACAGGTCGCGATACCCCGAGTGGGTTGCACGGGCACCGAGGGGGTCATACAGGCTACGCGATGAAATTTACAGAATAAGAAACAGAGCTACGAGTCAAAAGTTATGGGTACCTGAACAGGGCCTGAAAACCAAGTACAAATCGTGTCCGACACGCGTCTGAACTAGGGCTGTGTCCTGTTCTGTGGATCCCATGTCCGATCGTGTCCAGGCTCGTACTCGCATTCTGGGTCGTGTCTGTGTCTGTCGGAGTCGTCCTGGAGTGCAGGCGGAGGTGGCGCCGATTTTGGGAGGTCGTCGACAGTCCGGGCGGTCGGTTCCGGCGCTGTGGGTGGCCGGATGTCGCCTGGGCGGAGTAGAAATTGGGGGCTCGAGTTTGACAGCAGGTTTGGGGCCAGAGGTGGCTGGATTCAGGTGATGGAGATGGGGTGGACCGGTCCTGGTGGTCGGGGCGGTGTCACTGGGTGGTCGGAAACAGATCGGAGGTCGCCGGAGAAGGTGAGTTCTGAAGGGGATTTCCGGCGGCCTTAGCTAGGTTTATATAGAACTTCACTGGCAGAGGGAGGGCCGGAGGTTATCGGAAGGGGAAGAGTTACAGTCGGCCGTTCCAAGGGAGGGGAATGGTGGTGGTCGGCGGTTGAGGGAGCCGAAGAGGGTGCGTCGCCGGCGGCGGTAACGGCTGCCGGAGGGATTCGAACGGTTTGGGGGGTTAGGGTTTACAAACGGGTCGGATCGTGTGCTGGCGGGTCGGGTATGACCCGGATCCGACCCGCTAGGTAAGCGGTTCGGTCTAGTCAGACCGGCCGGTCCGGTTTGGTTCACTCTCTGGTTTGGTTCGGTCTAAAATATTGGTTTAAATAATCAGATAAATTTAACAATAGTTTTTAATGCTTTAAAAATTCATCCGGGATCCAATAAATTCCCGAAAAATTATCCCATGACCAGTTTTTAATTTTACACTAGAAAATATAATTTTTATCACATTTTAATATTATTTAACTTCATTTAAAAATTCATTTTAAATCAGACTACCTTAATTTATTGGTTTAAAAATTATAGAAAATGCTAATTAATTCCAGAAAATTAAATTTAAAAATTCTTAAAATTTTTAGGTGATTACAAAATCAGTACCCCCTTCCCAGATGACCTCTTCAATCAACTGCAAGTGGCATTGGTATTCTCTAAAATTAATCTTTGTTAGGGCTATCACCAACCGAAGATCAAGCTAGAAAACGTACCGATGTCAGCCTTCTGCACTCTCTATGGCCACTATGAATTCTTAGTTATGTCATTTATATTGACTAATGCCCTTGCCGCCTTCATGGATTTGATGAATCGAGTGTTCTGGTCGTGCCTTGACATGTTTGTAGTAGTGTTCATTGATGATATCTTGGTGTATTCAAAGAACAAGGAGGAACATGAGGAGCACTTTCGGATCGTTCTTCAGACTCTTCGGGACAATAAGCTATACGCAAAACTGAGTAAGTGGGAATTTTGGCTAAGTAGTGTATCTTTCCTTGGGCATATCATTTCTGCGGGAGGTATCTTAGTCGATCCGAAGAAAGTTGGAGCCATCATCGAGTGAAAGCAACCTGCCTCAGTCAGTAAAATTTAAAGCTTTCTCAGGTTAGCGGGCTACTATAGACGGTTCATGAAAGACTTTTCAAAAATTGCTTCACCCTTAACTCGCCTCACTCAGAAAGGAGTCACATTTGAGTGGTCTGCCGACTGTGAAACTTTGTTTCAGGAATTAAAGCAGCATCTCATCTCTGCTCCGATATTTGCACTGCCGGATGAGAATATGGTATTCCAAATATTTAACAATGTCTCAGGCCAGGGCTTGGAAGCTGTGCTCAAGCAACAAACTAGGTGATAGCTTTTGCTTAAAGACAATTATAGCCGTATGAGCGCAACTATCTGGCACATGATCTAGAACTCGCAATGATTGTGTTTGCACTGAAGTTGTAGCGATACTACCTTTATGGTGTAGCTTGCCAAATTTTTACTGATCACCAGAGCTTCAAGTATCTTTTCACTCAGTTGGACCTAAACCTACGACAAAGGCGTTGGTTGGAACTGATCAAAGACTATGACTTCTCGATCAACTACACTCCTAGCAAAGGAAATATTATAGCGGACGCGCTGAGTCAAGTATTTTAGAGATCTCTATCCGTCCAACCACAGGCTACAAAAAGAATTGGACAGTATGGATATTGAGCTGTGAATGGATATCGAGGCAGACCGATTGGGGGATCACTAGCTCAGTTACTCCTTGAACCGAGCTTGATAGAAAAGGTCAAGTTCGCTCAGACGAATGACCCATTCTTGTTGAAGATGCACAAGAAGATTTCAGCAGGGAAAGCAACCAACTTTGCAGTGGATGAAATCAGAATGTTGCAGATAAGAGGAAGACTGTGCGTACCCAACGATGTAGAACTCAGAAAGGAGATTCTCACTAAAGCTTACTAGGCGACCAATGTATCACATCTTGGAAGTACGAAGATGTATCAGGACCTCCGTACGATCTTCTGGTGGCACGACATAAAAAAAAATATGGCGCTCGTCATGTCACAATACTTGTCTTGTCAGAGGGTAAAGGCCGAGCACCAGAGGCCAGGCGGAGAGATGCATAACCTTGCTATCCCAAGTAGAAATATGAACATATCATGATGGACTTTATTGTTGGTTTGCTGAAGATGCAACGGAGAAATAATGTCGTATGGGTCATCGTCGACCGATTAACCAAGTCAGCTCACTTCATTCTTATCAAAGTTACTAGGAGCATCGATAGCTTGGCTCAGATATACCTTGATGAGATAGTTCGACTACACGGTGTGCTAGTGCCTATTGTTTTAGATAAGGACGGACGGTTCTTATCATATTTCTGAAAAAGACTTCAGTTAGCTTTGGGGACCAAGTTGAAGTTCAGTTCAGCATACCAACCTCAGACCGATGGCCAAACGGAGCGGGTGAACCAGAACCTTAAAGTCATGCTACGCCTCTGTTCGATCAATTTGAAGTCAAGTTGGGATATCCATCTACCATTAGCAAAATTTGCATACAACAATAGTTATTAGTCCAATATTCAGATGGCTTCGTACGAGGCTTTATATAGAAGGAAATGCAGATCGCCTATCTGTTGGGATAAACTTGGCGAGCGACAGATCCTCGACCCGGAGCTAGTAGAGCAGACCGTTCAAAAGGTTCGGCTGATCCGAGAGCGATTAAAGGTGGCACAAAGCAGACAAAAGAGTTATGAGTTATGCGGACATCCATAGACGACCCCTTGAATTACAGTTGGTGATCACGTATTTCTTAAGGTTACGCCGATGCGAGGAGTTATGAGATTTGGAGTAAAGGGCAAGCTAAGTCCGTAATTTGTTGGTCTGTTCAAGATTCTCAGATAAGTCACCCCAGTTGTATATTAAATTGCCCTACCATCAAGCCTGTCATACGTGCATGATGTTATTCACGTGTCACAGCTGCAGAAGTATGTGCATGATCTAAGTCACGTGGTAGATTTTAGTCAGTTGGGTTTGCAAGCAGACTTGTCCTATGTAGAAGAACCATTGCAGATCATCGATCGAAAGGATAAGTAGTTCCAAAATAGTTCAGTCCCGCTAGTGTGCGTACTCTGACAGAACCACGCGGTCGAGGAGTCGACCTGAGAACTCTAATCAGACAAGAAGGAACAGTTTTGCTCATTATTTTCTAAGGGGTAGGTTCCATTCTTAAGTTTCGAGGATGAAACTTTTTATTAGTTGGTTAAGATAAAGTGTCCCGTTCCACCTATTCGTGGTGCGCGACTAAGAAATATTTGGTATCGTTCGATCGGGACATATTGAATCAAGATCATTTCCTCGTTATGGATTGGTTTCTTCAGAATCAAGTCCTACATTCAGCAGATTGTGCCTCAAAGAAGGTATCGACGGTAGAGTTGCAAGGGGCCTTTCCATTTTTCTGGCTTTTTTGTTTGTTTTTGATGCCGCTTGCTTGCTTTCTTGTTGATTTTGTGACTTATGTTTTCTTGAACGGTTTCGATGGATTTCATTGTCTTCATTCTTTGAACTACGTATTTCATATCGAACTTTAGAAGAACAAGGTAGGAGATATTGATCATTTGTTGGTGCGTGCAGGTGATCGTGTAGGCGATGTCACTACTACGTTCCAAAAACAGGGCTATTTTTAACTTTTTATATATATTTAATATTACGTGTATTTAATTTAAATAATTGTATGAGATGTGTATTTATATATATATTATATACAGTGTTCTTAATGTTTGAGCTAGTAGACTTGACCTAGAAGCCCACTAGATGAACACCTGACAGAATTATAGGGTTATGAATTTATTTGTATTATTTAGAATTTAATTATTTGAGGTTGTAATTAATTACCGTAATTTTATTTAATTATTGCGCCTTGCCGTTGCTTCGATATTTGGAGTGCTACCCTATCTTTTGTCTTCCAACAAATTTCACAACCTTGCCCTAGACGTGCCCGCCTTCCATTCTGACCTTTTTGTAACAATAATTATGCTCTCTTGTGCTTTATTTTAGCCGCACAATATTCGCCACGGACGTTTATTTAATTTCTAAATAAAATCTAACTTTGTATCGTTGTGCGTTCCAATCAAAATTGGAGACAATCTTGACCCATTTTTGTGCAATCCAAATTAGGATAATATTCTGTTCTGAGTCTTCTTCACTAATGATATTTGTATCCCAACTTAATTTTGGCCCCATGCACTCCTAATTAATTTTAGAACACCGCTTGCATTTATTTCTAATTAAATTGGGGATACCATTTTGACTAATCCTATTTTAACCCAATTTAATCCAAATACCCTATTCATTAAGCCCATACCACACACACAATACCCCCTCATCCTATAAAATACCAAACACCAAATCGCCCACCATTTTTTTACCATTTCATGTATCTGTGCAAATATCCAAATTTAAGGGGGCTCATTTACAAATATTGCATTAGGTGTCAACACTCCATTGGTTCAAACCAAATGGAGAAGCCCTAATTAATTGACTATTCAACCCAACCCTCACCTTGCATGAGTAAATTCCTCATGTTAAATCCTAACCACCCATTCAAAATGGGAGCATCATCACCACACATTCCCACTTCACACCCTCTATTTAATGTCTCTTCAGTGCACCCTTCCCAACATGCCCTAATCCCCAATCTTAGGAAAGCCCCCACCTCTCTCTCTCCTCCCTCCTCACCAACCCAAACGTAGGATTTTTCCCTTCTTCTTCTTCTTCTTCTTCTTCTTCTTTTTCCTCCTTTATTCTTCTTCTTCTCCTCCTTCTTTTGAAAAAGAGGGGGAAAATAAAACAACCCCCACCTCCGGCCATCTCCAGCCCGGCCACCCGATCCAGCCTCACTCCGGCTAGGCCCCTCAGTCGAGCTCCCTAAACTAGCTCCACCTCCAGCCCGACCGACCCGGCATCACCCCGACGAGCCACCATCATCAACAGAGTCACCATCACCATTAACTCCGGCTGCTGCTGCCACAGAACCACCACCACCCCGAGGCTCTCCCCCTCAGCCGAGTCTGCCACCGCCTTACCTATCCGGCCATGAGCAACCACCACCCTACACCACCAGTGAGTCGCCCTCCTCCATTACCTCCGGCCATGAACAGCTCCCCGACCACCCTGCTCTTCCATCCAGCCCGGCCGAGCACCCGCAGAGCTCTTCCCCTCCGGCCTGAGTTCCCGAGCAGCACCACCATCATCATCAGAACCACCACCCCACGTCCCTGCAGCTCCGGCCAGAGGCGACGACACCCGACCACCCTCCACGACCAGCCTCCTTCACCACCGAGCTCCCTCCTTCCTGTATCCCCCGGCACCACGAGCCTCCTCCACCCTTCACCATAGTACTACCAGGAGCACCGCCTTCGTCGTCATCGTCTTCGTCGTCTTCGTCATCCTCGTCGTCATCATCATCGTCACTGTGAGCCTCCCTCTCCCTCTTTCCCTCCTTCATTATTCTGAGGAATTGATTTAATGTAGTGTATATACGTATGTATTAGTATATATGTAATAGTGTATATGTATTCAAACATATATATATATATATATGTATGTATTTTGGTATGTATGTTTATGTAGCATATATATATATTTGTATTGGTATATATATGTACTTATATACGTATATGGTATATGTATTAAATATAGTATATGTATATTTTTACTGGAATCTGTATATAAATATATATTCAGTATATATATTCTTTTGTATACACATAAATAGTGGTTGTAGTATATATATAAAAATATGGCATGTATATTTTTAACTTATTGATATATATATATAATATATAATTCTATTTAGTGTGTACACTTATACATATTTTGTATGTAATTATCTGGTATGTACATATATATTTAATTAGTGATATATGCTAATTAATGAATGTTTTAGGCAACCCGAGTGTAATTGCGGATAACCCATATTTGCATTGACCTGTAACCCTGTTATTTATTAGAAGGCTGCCATATGTACACCCACGTATTGGCGAGACACGTATCACCGACTGTCTGAATTTATAACAATTACAGATGCGACGCCCGCACAATTAGACGCATACTTGACCCTAGTTGACCAGTGTAATACCTAGCGTAACCCCAGAGTTCAATGTATTATGATTGTGTGTTAGTGTAGCGTCTGATGCAAATATTTTATGATAATATGTCTATAGGACTGTTGGATCATCCAAACGATACTCTGGAACCGGACATTGGTATTACCAGCTAAGGACCCAAGGCGAGTACATTCTCTGATAATTTCTAATTATTTGATAATTTTTATAAGTTCAGTATCTAGAACTGTTACATCTGATCCTTGACACTGTGCTACACAGACTAGTATATAGATTGGATCTGCAGTCATAAGATATTACATTGGTTATCGTATTGACATTGTACACGACATTGATATTAGACATTTATATTAGACATCGTACATGATATATTGGATATTGATCGTGTATCGTGATGTGTCATGATTGGATCCACAGTACTAGTTGGGGGCGGGGGAAATTGCTAGTGAGAGATATGATCAAATACCTATCGTACAAGTGTAACATATTATTGGTGTTAATCATACCCCTCACGTATGATTAGCCAGGCCATGTAGCTATCGTACAAGTCCCAAGCCGATCTCATTTTGAAACTACAATTTCAAACACTTAGAATAGTTACAGTTCTCTATTTTAGAGCATATACTACATCACTCGTATATGCTATTGTACCTCGTTCTCTTTATTTCATATATGCACTGACTGTATTATATTGCCTATGTTGCCTGTCTCTTTATATTGCATGTCTCTTTATTTTGATATTGTATTTATTCATTGTCTTCTCTTAGTATATAGCAATATTTATTTATTGTTTTATAGTCCTTATCAATTAAATAAAACTGTTATTTGAGATGTACTTTGCTCCTTCCTAACTGAAAATATTTTTCCAGACTATGCCTTAGAGGACTGGTGTCCTACATTTTATGGACCACCAGGAGAGTAGCTGCAGACTTGGACTTGGTAGTTCAGTTGTGATTCCGGGAGGTCTAGCCGGAATCACTAATAATCTAGTTAGTTTCTTAGCAGATTATTTTGGTACCGGATTTGTCTCCGGCATACTTTGTTGAGACTTGGATTTATTGTTGAGTTAGATTATATCTATTTAGACTTCTGTTGCATCTTACTTATTTTTTTGATATCTTATCGTGTTGTAGTTATGTGATTGAGTATGTGGTTCATATTATATTATGATTATTCGTGTCTCCTTATGGAGTCGGATGCTCGTGTGAGATTATTTAGATAGTATCATGTCCTAGACAGTGTTCTACCGTCGATCGTGCGGCGTAGGCTGGACGTACCTACGTACTCGTGTCCCAATTCCATGTGCGGGTCGTGACACATTTTTAGTGGTAGCCCATTTAGGTCAGACTTCGCAAGTTGTGCGATGTCATGGTAGTGCGATATCTTAGTTGTACTACTGCGTGCCAGCTATAGAATATAGGATATAGGATACTAGAATGGGAGATGATACTCAATCATAAAATTATTGAGAGATTTCTTGGACGACCCATTGAGAATCTTATTACAATTTCTAATTTAAATCCTTCGCCCTTGTTTCCGTCCGTCCTCACTCGTTGATATTGAGTTTGATTCTTGTTGACCAGTTGTTAAATTAAATTCTTAGTATCGTTGTTGAGTTGATTTCATATCGAGATGAATTTTATGGACTAAAATTTACGGTATCATCTGATGACATATATTGATGATGACAGTGAGAAAGGTAAAACGTCTACTTTGGTTATGGGGCCTAGAGTTTATCGCAGCCACATTAGCTGTCGTGACGAGAACGTAGGAACCTGGCTTGGATGTACATACTGTAGTTATGAAACTTAGAGTCTATCGCTGTAACCTTCGATTTTCAATTTCCGAAATAATTAGATTTTTAATTTATTTTAAAAATATCAAGTTTATAAAATATTTTCTCCTTAAAATTTTTATTTGATTTTGAACAATGTTGATTTTAGAAGGTAATTTAAAATCTTTTATAAAAATCATTTTTCCTAAATGTCGATGTATTACAAAATAAATAAATAAATAATAATATATATATATTTCTCTAGTTTCAAATGTTTATTGGCTTAAAATCATAAAATTATTTATTTGATAAAATTATTTAAAGGACTAGTTGTTTCTCCATAATAATTATTTAAATTCATTTGGGGTAGTAAATAAATAAATTACATACTTTCTAAGATTTTGAAATATGAGGTTAATTAGTAGCTAATCGGAAGCCTCTTAAAACATTTTTCTTAAATTATATTTTCTATTAATTTACCAGTTTACCTTCTTCCATTCACACCTTTATTTTTCCCACATGTAAAACTCATTCATTATCCGAGCCATTCTTTTGAACCCATTCAAATCCTAGCCCATTGAAATCCTACTTGAGAAGCCCAATCCCAAGAAGGGTTGACCAGTCAAACCAATTCTAGGTCAATTCAAACCCCTACATGTACATAAATAATCCTTTCCCTTTTTCTTTATTTTCCTTTATTTTTCCTTCCACCAAAGACTCTCAGCCGACTTCTTCTTCCCAACTCATCTTCTTCCCCGTCCCTGTCGAGATCCACTCGCCGGAGTCGATCCCCTTGCCGACCGATGCACCCAGAAGTCGATCCTCCTCCATGACTGAACGCCGTCGACCCTGCGGCCATCTCCGCCGTGAACTCGCCTGCCTCGACCGGATCATCTCCTTTCCCTCTTCACCCGAGCCTCCACCTCTCTCTCTCTCTCTCTTAAACCCATGGTATAACTTCAACTCCAAAGTGTAAGCTCTATCAAAACTGGTCCTTTTTCCACTTGCAATGATGAATAATCAAGTTTCAGGTTTTGATTACAATAAGCTGCTTAAGGAAGCTCAGATACGATGGCTGAAGCCGGTAGAAATCCATTACATCTTACAGAATCATGAGAGATACCCTATTGCTGAAGCAGCTCCTCACAAACCACCTAGTGGATCTGTTTTCCTCTTCAACAAGCGAGTACTCCGCTTTTTCGTAAAGATGGCCACAGTTGGAGAAAAAAGAAGGATGGAAGAAATGTTGGTGAAGCACATGAGAGGCTTAAGGCTGGGAATGTTGATGCTTTGAATTGTTACTATGCTCATGGAGCTCTAAATCCTTACTTTCAGAGGCGAAGCTATTGGATGCTGGATCCGGTATATGAGCATATTGTTCTGGTTCACTACAGAGAAGTTTCTGAGGGAAGATTTCTGTATGGACCAATGTCAAACATGGCCACAAATTCAGGTTCTACTTTCAATCAGAGTACAAGTGTTAATAATGTCCAATGTCAAGGCATTATTTCTGGGAGTAGAGAATGTGAGCCGAATGGTTCTTCTTGCAGTCCGGGCACTGTTGAAGAAGTTAGTTCAGAGGTTTGTATAGGAAGTACTGAGATGGAGTACTTGCACATAATGGACAGATCAGGAAACTCCACTTCCTCACCACGACTAGAGGTCAATCAAGTATTTCACAACCTTGCACAGCAATTGAGCTTGGACGATGATGATAATCCTAATTATTTTGGAGAAAAGTTCCTGCATATTGCAGTAAGCATGAAAATTCACAGGATTTAGGGATTTTGGATAATGGTACAAGGGAGTCTTCTCAGGAGTCACGTGAAACTATCCTTATTCGACCTGATTTAGGGAAACAAGGGCAAATTGAATCCGGGAAGCAAGATTGCGGTATAAACACTCAATTGCTTAGTCCAGGTGATAACATTAAGCAGGCTAGTCAATCACTAGGCTCCGGTTATTGTGTTGAAAGCCTGATGTTTCCTTCTTGGAAGCAGATGCTAGAAACAAGTTCTAGTTCAGTACAGATAAATGCCCATGGAAGGACTTCAAATTCGTTGGCATCAACAGGTGTTAACGACTCATCCATCTCCAGGAAAAGTGCATTAAGAACAGAGATTCCTGCCACAAAATTGCTAATATATGATTCACCACCAATTTCTAAAGAAAAGGAGAATTTTCTGCAATTTCCTTTGACCAGCCAGAACAGTTAACTTGGCAACGGACTGATCCTGGAAGATATGATGTAGATATTAGTCCTACCAAACACCAAGTTCTTGAGGGTGATCTAATTTTGCAACTGCCAGGAGCTAAAGAATTTCTGTTGGGCTCTGACAACCGTATTGACTCTCCAACATCAATATCACAGTTTTTGGAAGGAAAAGTACAACATGTCTCGGGAAATATTACTTGCGGAGCCAACTTAAATGCCATGAAACATAGAGAAGAGAACAGTATCGAATGGATGGGGCATATTGATTTACCTGTCTCAAATACTAAGATATTCTTTTGAGTTCCAAGAGACGTGGTTTGATGAAGGTCATTTTGTTCCCGCTCTAGGAGAAGATTCAAGTTTAACTGTGGCACAGAAGCAAAGGTTCAGTATTCGTGAAATTTCTCCAGAATGGGCATTTTTCCTCTGAGACCACCAAGGACTGTTGGATCTTCCAGACGATACTCTGGGATAGGACATCAATAATTACCAGCTAAGGACCCAAGGCGAGTACATTCTCTGATTAGTTTCTAATTTATGATATCTCCTATGTTCACTGTATCTAGTGTAAATATCCATGTTCTTGACACGTTGGTTACACGGATTGGTATACACGGATCTCGTCATGAGATGTTATTCCTTATTCATGGTGTAGCTTGTACAAGACTTGTTTCATTGATATCTTGTGCATGTACAGACACTGATTTCCGGGGAGATTTGCTACCTCCCTAGGGAATCCCGTGCCATAGCGTACCATGATTTGATCTACTATACCAGTCGGGGGTTTGGGGAGTATTTTAGTGTAGATATGTGATCATACCCAACTTTTCATGCATCATAGCTCACCCCACATCTCACGTCGGGTGCGGCCTGACCATCTCCGTGCCTCATAGCTGTTACGTGTGATTAGCCTGACCTCTACATGCATCATAGCTAACCAACGGTTAGCCTGACCTTCGTGAATCATAGCTAATCACATGTAACCAGCCTGATCAAGTTCCCAAGCCGATCACATATTAAAGCTAGTACTCACACACTTAGTCATAGGATTCTTGCTCTTTGACATATTGTTCTTTTCCTGCATTTACTTACAGTATTTCCAGTATTTCCTTCATTGTACATTTCTCGTACCTATACATGCATCTGGTATGTTTCCATCTAGAACTGCTACATAGTTTATGTCATTTATATAGAACTGCTATTTAGAGATGTACTTTGCTCCTTCCTGACTGAAAAATATTTTTCCAGACTGTGACCTTAGTAGACTGGTTTCTGATACACTTGGGGATTGGATGTTACAGATTGCAGGTATGATTATTTTGTTATTTGACTTGTGTTGTATTCTTTATTCTTCAAATTTCTATCGTGCTGTAGTTGTGATTGAGTATGTTGTTAATATTTTTATAGTGTTATCCGAGTCTCCTTATGGAGTTGGATACTAGCGTGAGATTGTTTAGATAGTACTTGACCTAGACAGCGTTCTACCGCCGATGCTGCGGCGTAGGCTGGACGTACCCACGCACTCGTGCCCCTAAACCGGGTGCGGGTCGTGACACGTTTTAGTGGTGGCCCATGCAGGTCAGACTTCGCTAGTTGTGCGATGTCGTAGTAGTGCGACATCATAGTTGTACTACTGCGTACCTGCTATTGAATATAGGACATAGGATACTAGGATGAGAGAGGATACTCAATCACAAATTCTTGAGAGATTCCTGGGACGACCCCTTGAGAATCTTATTATAATTTATAATTTAAATCTTTTCTTGTTTCCGTCCGCTCTCGCTTGTTGTTATTGAACTTGATTCTTGTTGATCAGTTATTAAATTTAATTCTTGGTATCATTGTTGAGTTTGATTCTTGTTGACCAGTTGTTAAATTTAATTCTTGGTATCGTTGTTGAGTTGATTTCATATCGAGATGAATTTTACGGGCTAAAATTTACGGTATCATCTGATGACATATGTTGATGAGGACAGTGAGAAAGGTAAAACGTCTACTTTGGTTATGGACCCTAGAGTTTATCGCAGCCATATTAGCTGTGGTGACGAGAACGTAGGAACCTGACTTGGATGTACATACTATAGTTATGAAACTTAGAGTCTCTCGCAGCCATACCGGTTGGCGTGGCGAGTATTCTAGATGACATGATTATAGGGTTGTATACCTTAGTTACGGAACCTGTCGTTTATCGTATCTATGCTTACTAGCGTGGCGAGGATTCTAAGTGTCATGATTTCGGATAGACGTGTATGATTATCAGGTTGTATCTTAAATTGGTTCTTAAAATATCATCTCAAGACTTATCTATTTCTGTTATTCCAGGACTTTGTTCACCGCTTCTTTCTTTACTAGCAGTAAAGATACCTTCTGTCCTCAATTCAGTCTTTGAGCTCCTATCCCTTGAGGATTTCTTGTTAAGTATGATAATTAGTGACTTGTAATTATGTCTGTGTCTTGAGTATTGGTATTGACTGAGTGTTGCTTGTGAGTTTGTAAGTGTTTCCTAGTTGGACATGTGAGCAGTAGGCCTTGATCTAGAATTAACCCATAGCATAGTACCTTGTAAACAATGGTTCTAGGATAAGGTCATTAGAGACTGTGAGTAGAAGGAGAGTATAGAGTATCAGTGATAGTTCAAGAGTTAGTATCAGAGCCAACATACCCGTCCTGGATAATCATGATTATGCAATTGGATGATCTACGTGAACAATTAAGTATCCAGGAATTGTGTTAAAGATTAATGGAGCATAATGTTCATTTTGATGATTGATACTGGGTGTATCAAGAGTAAAGAAATATATACGCATAAAGAGTTAATGAGGTGTCATGGGTAGAGAAATATCGGAATTGGTAATGAAAATGGTATCAAAGATTAGTGTAACAGGCTGAAAAAGGTTAAAGAGAAATACCTATACATCAATCGAGATGAAGAACCATACATACGCCCATGAGAGTAAAGAAACATGAGTATTATAGAAGGTACAGGTAAACATGAGTTCTAATGAGTTTGATGAGATGATTCATTAATGAAGCTAGTAAAATAATACCAAGGGTACTAATGATTCTATATCAAGGATTGTCGAGAATGACGCTCAAAACAGTAAGCACTCTGCGTGATGATAATCGGATGATATACCAGTTAATATAGATTGAAGATCATGGAAGAAAACACAGTTGATGATAACTTTGATCATTGGAGGCGATAGCACAAGTGATTCAAGCAGTACAATTTATTACACAATTATAGACACTAGATGCATTGAGTGCACCTTGAGTATCAGAGACCGTGAGCACTCATATGTACATTTGAGGAGTTATAAATTAAAAGGTGGAATAAAATGTTATTTTTAGAATAATTGAGGAGTTGAGATTATGTCATTAAATTTTGAGGATTTCAAATATGAGTTCAATAAACATAGTTAAGGCTACACAGATTTTTGGAGTAATTAAAATTGTTTCGATGTTGAGTATCTGATTTTGAGGAAGTATATACATTTTACTTTAAAGTTGTTCGAGAAGTTAAATCTTGACGATTATTTGAGGATTAATTTTATGGTAGAGGAGAGATATGAATATTAATATATGAGTGGACGATATACATGTGTAAGGATCTGGTGATTGAGCATGATCGAGATGGCACCGCAGACTGACTCGGGTGTCCATCTAAAGCTGTATTGGAAAGAGTAGTACTTAGTATGGTGTTGCGCTTGACGTGTATTGAGTGATAAGAACGACTAGTATGAACAATTGTAGTAGGAACGGGAACTGTCAGAGGGTATGGTACTAAAGAGATAGAGATATCAACTTGGATGCATTATTGAATCATGGTTATATTAGAGATTCTTGGCATCAGATTTTGGTATTAATAAACAGGTGTGTGCAATACGGATGTATTCATGGATTTTGTGGATTAATGAGTAGTTGATATGGGTACCAGTGTACATGAATAGGAATTAGTTAGTGAATGTGCTAGAGTTAAGTGTTTGTTAGAGATAGTAGATACTACAAGTAATATGTTAGCAGGTTCTTTTTCTAATGTCTCCGTCTCTTGATTGATTGATTTCCCTAAGTGTTGTAGTTCGTATTCATGATTTTCTTGTTAGAATATAACTGGTAGTACACCCTAACAGAGACTGAAATACCATGACAAAAGATACATGACCTATATATTTTCTTAAATTGCATGGCTGTAGGTAAAATTTTCTTAAACCATGATCATTAGGGTTTTGACCATAGCAAAGATCTGTGACGAGGTTATGACTGACAAAAAGAGACAAGAGGATTAAATTAAGGATGAGCATTAATTTAAATAAAGAATTTAGGGGATTGTTATAACAGAGTTGATGGATCATTGATTTTACGAAAATCGAGGTTTGATTGAAATTCGAGGATAAACATTAACTTAAATAGAGAGTTAAGAAATTCACAGGGCAAAATTGAGGATTTATTAAATTTTAGGAATGTCTTGATATGATTAAATTGATTATTAAAATTTGAGAAAATTTGAGAGATTATCATTTTTCCTATTTGATTGCAAGATAGAAATTTTATAGTTTATATTATGAATGTTGCATTGAAGATTCTGAAAGTATCGCATCGTTGAGTATTTGAGGAAAAAGAAAATCAGGAAATAAATCGTTAATGGAATAGTGTCAAATTCAATTCTCGGGAGGAGGAATTATATTTGAATAAGCATCAATTGAATTTGAGTTAGGGAGTAATATGATTGATGGATTAGTGGTTAAAAATTTAAATTTTGGGATACGATTTTATAGATATGCATTGATTGGATTTCAATTGGAGGATTGGATATTGAAATCCGGAGTATTTAGATACGAACTTAAAATTCGGGAGAAAATTATGACAAAAAGGGGATTTGATTTTTAAACTGGAAAATTTTCAGGAATATAATGTTATAAAATTTTGAAAGGTTGTGAAATAACAACATGGAATTAACTCATGATTATTTGGTTTGAAATTAAAATTTTTATAGAAATAATATGATGAGTAAAGACAATAACTGAGGATCCTAAATTTCGAGGACGAAATTTTTCTAAGGTGGATAGACTTGTAACCTTCGATTTCCAATTTCCGAAATAATTAGATTTTTAATTTATTTTAAAAATATCAAGTTTATAAAATATTTTCTCCTTAAAATTTTTATTTGATTTTGAACAATGTTGATTTTAGAAGGTAATTTAAAATCTTTTATAAAAATCATTTTTCCTAAATGTCGATGTATTACAAAATAAATAAATAAATAATAATATATATATATTTCTCTAGTTTTAAATGTTTATTGGCTTAAAATCATAAAATTATTTATTTGATAAAATTATTTAAAGGACTAGTTGTTTCTCCATAATAATTATTTAAATTCATTTGGGGTAGTAAATAAATAAATTACATACTTTCTAAGATTTTGAAATATGAGGTTAATTAGTAGCTAATCGGAAGCCTCTTAAAACATTTTTCTTAAATTATATTTTCTATTAATTTACCAGTTTACCGTCTTCCATTCACACCCTCATTTTTCCCACATGTAAAACTCATTCATTATCCGAGCCATTCTTTTGAACCCATTCAAATCCTAGCCCATTGAAATCCTACTTGAGAAGCCCAATCCCAAGAAGGGTTGACCAGTCAAACCAATTCTAGGTCAATTCAAACCCCTACATGTACATAAATAATCCTTTCCCTTTTTCTTTATTTTCCTTTATTTTTCCTTCCACCAAAGACTCTCAGCCGACTTCTTCTTCCCAACTCATCTTCTTCCCCGTCCCTGTCGAGATCCACTCGCCGGAGTCGATCCCCTTGCCGACCGCTGCACCCAGAAGCCGATCCTCCTCCATGACTGAACGCCGTCGACCCTGCGGCCATCTCCGCCGTGAACTCGCCTGCCTCGACCGGATCATCTCCTTTCCCTCTTCACCCGAGCCTCCACCTCTCTCTCTCTCTCTCTTAAACCCATGGTATAACTTCAACTCCAAAGTGTAAGCTCTATCAAAACTGGTCCTTTTTCCACTTGCAATGATGAATAATCAAGTTTCAGGTTTTGATTACAATAAGCTGCTTAAGGAAGCTCAGATACGATGGCTGAAGCCGGTAGAAATCCATTACATCTTACAGAATCATGAGAGATACCCTATTGCTGAAGCAGCTCCTCACAAACCACCTAGTGGATCTGTTTTCCTCTTCAACAAGCGAGTACTCCGCTTTTTCGTAAAGATGGCCACAGTTGGAGAAAAAAGAAGGATGGAAGAAATGTTGGTGAAGCACATGAGAGGCTTAAGGCTGGGAATATTGATGCTTTGAATTGTTACTATGCTCATGGAGCTCTAAATCCTTACTTTCAGAGGCGAAGCTATTGGATGCTGGATCCGGTATATGGGCATATTGTTCTGGTTCACTACAGAGAAGTTTCTGAGGGAAGATTTCTGTATGGACCAATGTCAAACATGGCCACAAATTCAGGTTCTACTTTCAATCAGAGTACAAGTGTTAATAATGTCCAATGTCAAGGCATTATTTCTGGGAGTAGAGAATGTGAGCCGAATGGTTCTTCTTGCAGTCCGGGCACTATTGAAGAAGTTAGTTCAGAGGTTTGTATAGGAAGTACTGAGATGGAGTACTTGCACATAATGGACAGATCAGGAAACTCCACTTCCTCACCACGACTAGAGGTCAATCAAGTATTTCACAACCTTGCACAGCAATTGAGCTTGGACGATGATGATAATCCTAATTATTTTGGAGAAAAGTTCCTGCATATTGCAGTAAGCATGAAAATTCACAGGATTTAGGGATTTTGGATAATGGTACAAGGGAGTCTTCTCAGGAGTCACGTGAAACTATCCTTATTCGACCTAATTTATGGAAACATGGGCAAATTGAATCCGGGAAGCAAGATTGCGGTATAAACACTCAATTGCTTAGTCCAGGTGATAACATTAAGCAGGCTAGTCAATCACTAGGCTCCGGTTATTGTGTTGAAAGCCTGATGTTTCCTTCTTGGAAGCAGATGCTAGAAACAAGTTCTAGTTCAGTACAGATAAATGCCCATGGAAGGACTTCAAATTCGTTGGCATCAACAGGTGTTAACGACTCATCCATCTCCAGGAAAAGTGCATTAAGAACAGAGATTCCTGCCACAAAATTGCTAATATATGATTCACCACCAATTTCTAAAGAAAAGGAGAATTTTCTACAAATTCCTTTGACCAGCCAGAACAGTTAACTTGGCAACGGACTGATCCTGGAAGATATGATATAGATATTAGTCCTACCAAACACCAAGTTCTTGAGGGTGATCTAATTTTGCAACTGCCAGCAGCTAGAGAATTTCTGTTGGGCTCTGACAACCGTATTGACTCTCCAACATCAATTTCACAGTTTTTGGAAGGAAAAGTACAACATGTCTCGGGAAATATTACTTGCGGAGCCAACTTAAATGCCATGAAACATAGAGAAGAGAACAGTATCGAATGGATGGGGCATATTGATTTACCTGTCTCAAACACTAAGATATTCTTTTGAGTTCCAAGAGACGTGGTTTGATGAAGGTCATTTTGTTCCCGCTCTAGGAGAAGATTCAAGTTTAACTGTGGCACAGAAGCAAAGGTTCAGTATTCGTGAAATTTCTCTAGAATGGGCATTTTTCCTCTGAGACCACCAAGGACTGTTGGATCCTCCAGACGATACTCTGGGACAGGACATCAATAATTATCAGCTAAGGACCCAAGGCGAGTACATTCTCTGATTAGTTTCTAATTTATGATATCTCTTATGTTCACTGTATCTAGTGTAAATATCCATGTTCTTGACACGTTGGTTACACGGATTGGTGTACACGGATCTCGTCATGAGATGTTATTCCTTATTCATGGTGTAGCTTGTACAAGACTTGTTTTATTGATATCTTGTGCATGTACAGACACTGATTTTCGGGGAGATTTGCTACCTTCCTAGGGAATCCCGTGCCATAGCGTACCATGATTTGATCTACTATACCAGTCGGGGGTTTGGGGAGTATTTTAGTGTAGATATGTGATCATACCCAACTTTTCATGCATCATAGCTCACCCCACATCTCACGTCGGGTGCGGCCTGACCATCTCCGTGTCTCATAGCTGTTACGTGTGATTAGCCTGACCTCTACATGCATCATAGCTAACCAACGGTTAGCCTGACCTTCGTGAATCATAGCTAATCACATGTAACCAGCCTGATCAAGTTCCCAAGCCGATCACATATTAAAGCTAGTACTCACACACTTTGTCATAGGATTCTTGCTCTTTGACATATTGTTCTTTTCCTGCATTTACTTACAGTATTTCCAGTATTTCCTTCATTGTACATTTCTCGTACCTATACATGCATCTGGTATGTTTCCATCTAGAACTGCTACATAGTTTATGTCATTTATATAGAACTGCTATTTAGAGATGTACTTTGCTCCTTCCTGACTGGAAAATATTTTTCCAGACTGTGACCTTAGTAGACTGGTTTCTGATACACTTGGGGATTGGATGTTACAGATTGCAGGTATGATTATTTTGTCATTTGACTTGTGTTGTATTCTTTATTCTTCAAATTCCTATCGTGCTATAGTTGTGATTGAGTATGTTGTTAATATTTTTATAGTGTTATCCGAGTCTCCTTATGGAGTTGGATACTAGCGTGAGATTGTTTAGATAGTACTTGACCTAGACAGCGTTCTACCGCCGATGCTGCGGCGTAGGCTGGACGTACCCACGCACTCGTGCCCCTAAACCGGGTGCAGGTCATGACAATCGCAGCCATACCGGTTGGCGTGGCAAAGATTCTTGATGACATAATTATAGAGTTGCATACCTTAGTTACGGAACCTGTCGTTTATCGCATCTATGCTTACTAGCGTGGCGAAGATTCTGAGTATCATGATTTTGGAAGACTTGTATGATTATCTGGTTGTATCTTAAATTGGTTCTTAAAGTATCATCTCAATACTTATCTATTTCCGTTATTACAGGACTTTGTTCCATCATTTTCTTTGCTAGCAGTAGCAATACCTTCAGTCCTCAATTTAGTTCCTTTTTGAGCTTCTATTCTTTGAGGATTCCTTGTTAAGTATGATAATTAGTGACTTGTAAATTATGTCTGTGTCTTGTATTAGTGTTGACTGAGTGTGACCTGTTCGTTGTAAGTATTTCTTAGTTGGACATGTGAGCAGTAGACATTAATCTAGAGTTAACCCATAGCATAGTACCTTGTAGTAATAGCTCTAGGATAGGTGTCATTATAGTACTATAAGTAGAAGGAGAGTATAGAGTATCAGTGATAGTTCCACGAGTTAGTATCAGAGCCAGCATACCCGTCCTGGCTAGTCATGAATTTATGTAGTTGGATGATCTATGTAAACAATTAAGTATCAAGGAATTGTGTTAAAGATTAAATGAGCATAATGTTCAATTTGATGATTGATACTTGGGGGTATTAAAAGTAAAGAAATATACATGCATAAAAGGTATTAATAAGATGCCATGGGTTGAGGAATATCAATATGGATCGTGCAAGGTATGAAGAGTATCACAGACTAGTGTAACAGGCTGTGAAAGAATTTAGAGAAGATACTTATACATCAATCGAGATATAGAATCATATGCATGCCTTTGAGAGGTTCTAATAAGTGTGATGAGGTAATCTAATAATGAAGTTAGTGTTACCATGCCAAGAGTACTAATGTTTCTATATCGAGGATTAGTTGAGCAATATGCTAGTAACAGTAAGTGCCTTATATGATAATGTTAGATTAGTATATCAGTTAATATAGACAGAAACTCATTGGAGAAAATACGTGTGATGATAACCTTGATCATTTGGAAGTAATAGTGCAAGTAATCCAGACAGTACAAATTTTAGTACACAGTTGAGGGTTGTAGACAATTGGTGTATTTGAGTGCACCTTGAGTATTAGAGACTGTGAGTATTTATATGTGTACTTGGAGATTTAAATTTATAATTTGAAGAGTGGAAATGAATTCCAATTTTAAGAATTTTTGAGGAGTTGAGATTTTATGTTGAGGATTAAATTCAATTCAATAAACATAGTCCAAGCTATAAAGATTTTTGGAAGTGATTAAAATTTATTTCGACATTTGAATATTTGACTTTTGAGGAAAGTATATGCATTTTATTTTAAATTTTTTAAGAAGTTAAATTTTGATGATTTATTTTGAGGATTAAATTTTATGGTGGGTAAGACATGTATATTAGAACATGAGTGGTTGATGTGCATGTGTAAGGATCTGTTGACTTGAGAATGCTTAAGATGGCTATGCAAATAGACTTGGGTGTCCATCTAGAGTTGTATTAGAATGAGTAGTACTTAGTATGGTGTGTTGCACTTAGTGTGCCCTTGATTGAATAGAACAACTAGTATAAACAATTACAATAGGTAAGAAAGCTAGCACTGAGTGTGCTTGTAGTAGAAACTGTGGTACCTAAAGGGATAAAGGTATCAAACTTTGGATGCCTTATTAAACTATGATTATATTAGATATTCTTGCTATCAGATTTAGGTATCAATAGACAGGTGTATACAATGAGGATGTATTCATGGATGTCTTGTGGACTAATGATTAGTTGATATGGGTATCAGTGTACAAGAATAGGAATTTGTTAGTAAATGTGCCAGAGTTAAGTGTATAATAGAAATAGAAGATACTGTAGGTGACGTGTTAGCAGGTTTTGTTCTTTTCTTTCCTTCTATCCTTTCTGTTTGATTGATTGACTGATTCCTTAGTACTGTAGCTTGTATTCATGATTTTCTTGTTAGAATGTAGTTAGTAGTACACCCTGATAGAGACTGCAATACCATGATAAGACAGACCATAGCCAAGCATGTTTCCTCTAGATTGTATGTTGTATGACTGTAGGTAGAATTTTCTCAGACCTTGATTATTGGGGATTTGACCGTAGTAGATTTAGGAAGAGGTTATGACTTAACAAGAGCGACAAGATGCTTAAATTTTGAGGATAATCATTAAAACTTAAGGAAATTTATGAGATTATTATTATATTTATTTGATTACAAGATATGAATTTAAAAATTTATATTATGAATGTTGCATTTGAAGATTCCATAAGTATCGTATTGTCGAGTATTTTATGGAAAAAGAAATCAAGGAATAAGATCATTAATGGATTAGTATTTGAATTCAATTTTCGAGATGAGAATTTAAATTTTATAAATATGCATCAATTGGATTCATGGATTGGTATTTTTAGATAGAATTTCTTAATTTATAAAAGTGTGCATTGATTGAGTTTAAATTAGAGGATTGGATATCAAATTTTGAGTATTTAGATATGAACTTAAAATTTTGGAGGAGATTGTGATAAGAATTGAATTGAATTTTTAAAATTTGAGGATTTTCAGAGATATTATATTCATAGAATTTTGAGAACCTTGTGAAATGACAATATGGATTACTTTATGATTATAGGTTTGATGAACTTAAATTTTGATGGAAATTAATATAACGAGTAATTACTACTATTGAGGATTTAAATTTCGAGGACGAAATTCTTTTAAGGAGGGTAGACTTGTCACTACCACGTTCCAAAAACAGGGGTATTTTTGACTTTTTATATATATTTAATATTGCGTGTATTTAATTTAAATAATTGTATGAGATGTGTATTTATATATATATTATATACAGTGTTCTTAATGTTTGAGCTAGTAGACTTGACCTAGAAGCCCACTAGATGAACACCTGACCGAATTATAGTGTTATGAATTTATTTGTATTATTTAGAATTTAATTGTTTGAGGTTGTAATTAATTACAGTAATTTTATTTAATTGTTGCGCCTTGCCGTTGCTTCGATATTTGGAGCGCTACCCTATCTTTTGTCTTCCAACAAATTTCACAACCTTGCCCTTGACGTGCTCGCCTTTCATTATGACCTTTTTGTAACTCATAATTATGCTCTCTTGTGCTTCATTTTAGTCGCACAATATTCATCGCGGACGTTTATTTAATTATGCTCTCTTGATGCAAATATTTTATGTTGATATGTCTATAGGATATATGGATCATCCAGATGATACTCTGGAACCGGAAATTGGTATTACCAGCTAAGGACCCAAGGCGAGTATATTCTCTGATAATTTCTAATTAATTAATAATTTCTATAAGTTCAGTATCTAAAAATGTTACATCTGATCCTTGACACTGTGCTACACGGACTAGTATATAGATTGGATCTGCAGTCATGAGATATTACATTGGTTATCGTATTGACATTGTACACGACATTGATATTAGACATTGATATTAGATATCGTACATGATATATTGGACATTGATCGTGTATCGTGACGTGTCATGATTGGATCCACAGTACTAGTTGGGTGCGGAGGAAATTGCTAGTGAGAGATGTGATCAAATACCTATCGTACAAGTGTAATATATTATTGGTGTTAATCATACCCCTCACGTATGATTAGCCAGACCATGTAGCTATCGTACAAGTCCCAAGCCGATCATATTTCGAAACTATGATTTCAAACACTTATAATAGTTACACTTCTCTATTTTAGATCATATACTACATCACCCGTATATGATATTGTACCTCATTCTCTTTATTTCATATATGCACTGATTGTATCATATTACCTATATTGCCTGTCTCTTTATATTGCCTGTCTCTTTATTTTGATATTGCATTTATTCATTGTCTTCTCTCAGTATATAGCATCATATGTTTATTGTTTTATAGTCCTTATCAAATAAATGGAACTGTTATTTGAGATGTACTTTGCTCCTTCCTGACTGGAAATATTTTTCCAGACTATGCCTTAGAGGATTGGTGTCCGATATTTTATAGACCACCAGGAGAATAGCTACAGACTTGGACTTGGTAGTTCAGTTGTGATTCTTGGAGGTCTAGCCGGAATCACTAATTATCTAGTTAGTTTCTTAGCAGATTATTTTAGTACCGGATTTGTCTCCGGCATACTTTGTTGAGACTTGGATTTATTGTTGAGTTAGATTATTTTTATTTAGACTTGTGTTGCATCTTACTTATTTCTTCGAGATCTTATCGTGCTGTAGTTATGTGATTGAGTATGTAGTTCATATTATATTGTGATTATCCGTGTCTCCTTATGGAGTCGGATGCTCGTGTGAGATTGTTTAGATAGTATCATGACCTAGACAGCGTTCTACCGCCGATGCTGTGGCGTAGGCTGGACGTACCCACGTACCCGTGCCCCAATTCTGGGTGCGGTTCGTGACAGGCGACGCTAGAGCAGAGTCTTGAAGATCTCCCCTTTCTCTTCCCCGATTCTCTAACTTATGAGTGGCCTTACCTTTGATTAGCTCTCTTCTTCCAAGTCTTCACTCTTAATAATCTGACTCGTTTGTGTGTTCTGATCAACGATACCATAATGATAATACCCGAGTCAAGATAATAAGTAGTAAACGTTGAAACACTTGGTGCTTAATACGCAAAATTACTGAACGATTATAATGTACGTGCTTGTTCGTTATGCATGTATCTATTTTATGTTCAGTTGTAGCTAGAACTTATTCATCTATAACTGTGCAAATGAGTAGTACAAAATTTTGAAATATGATTCACTTGAGCAGGTAGACTATGCCACTGCACTGTGCTAAAGTAGTTATGTTCATTCTGATGCCTTGAAATATTTCATATGTTAACTTAGTGTTGAGACGTCGTATGTTCGAAAAACTTGTGCAAAAGGTTTAGTTCCAGCGAACGGTCTCCGTGGCACTGGGGCCAATTATTTCTGGACGGAACTCGGATAGTTACGCTAGCAAGACTAGCACGGATAATACGGGAACTTATAGCGGGGCTTGCTACCCGCGCTGCAAGGATCACCGTCTTACTATAGCTATTGTCCACAGTGGAATTGAGTGCCACGGCCCAGCATATTATTGCATTATTTGTTCAAGCTAACAATGTCTTCTTGGCAGGAAAGAATATAGTATGTCTTGTGCAGGTAGATGCGACGCCACAGGTAAAAGTCACCGAACGGTAGCATATTTATTCATTTATTTTATATATATTGCATGCTGTAAATTGAACTAAGGCAAGATAGAAAGGCCATAATAATAATTTGTATGCTTCATCACATAAATACTGTGTCGATTTAGTTAGTTGGGTTAGCTCGCCCTTAGTGGTACTTTTTAAAGTACTGACCCTTGTTGCAGCAGTTTTCTCGAGCCAAGGCGACGCGGCGAGGAGCTGAAGCTTCTTCCCCCAACCAGTCCATTACTCGGCGCACTCCGTTCGTCTTTTTTGAAGCTTGCACAAATCATTTGGAACTCGTGCACACATCTTATGCGGCTCCGAGACAAGGCGATAGCTTTTCCCAAAGGTGTCTATTATTATTTGAAGTATTAATATGGTATGTAATGTATGGAACGACTATCTTATTTTGAGTCCATCTTGTAAGCCTGTACGACACCCCTTACTTTTGAGTCACATGTTTGTAATAAAGATGTATATTATCAATAAAGATGTATATTATCAATGAAGAGAACTTTTCTTTATTTCAATGTGTGTTCTTCAGCTTTCGCACTTTGTTGTTGTATTTCTATATATATCATTATGCTAAGCCATGTGCGGGCGTGTCTTACGCATCGCACGACATCACGCCCGAGGTTTGATTAACGATTCTTCGTATACGGGATGTGACAGACGGGATGCGTTGCCTCCTTACTTTTCTAACTTAGGCCATTAGAGACTACCCTTATACTACGGAGTAGATACACAGATATCATCAATGAACACTACGACAAACTTATGGTTTTGTATGACTTATTTTTGACTATTTGACTTTATCGTATTCATGCTAGTTTATTTTTCCTATGGATGATATTTTAATGACATATGATTGTGATATTACTTAGGTACAACGTTATACGTACTTGGGGATTCCATTAGATTTGGAAAAGTCCTCAAATACATATTGGCTGGCCATGGTTATGTATCTAGTCTCACGTATTTTGGGACAAGGGCATAGAACTCCGGGTTTGACCCAAGAGATCACTGATCAACTCTTTGTCTGTCCGGCCAACTGCATCGAAGTTCCTCCATATCTCCCTGGTTCCTCCATCCCTGTTCACTACCTCCGCTACGCCCCAAAGTTCCTCCTCTACCCCAGCGTGGCCGCTTCCCCAACGGAGCCTAGCCTCATGGAGAACCTATTTCGATCGAATTGAAACTCCCCCGACTACCTATCTCCAACCTCAATTAAATTTCTAGGTGACCAATAAAAATAATACAATAGGAAAATACCAATAAAAACTCAATAAAAAAAATAAGATCTAAAATTCAAATTTCAAGAGCACAAATACATCGATATATCCTGATTTCCTTCATAGAAGGTAGTCCAGTCCCAGAGATTCTTGTCATATTTTAATATCATGCCCCAGTCCCAAAATATGTTGTACTAGGACACGTAAGCATGCCAGCCGCATGTATATGGCAACTCCAATATGTGAAAACCATAACACATGCGTACGCTGTATAATGAACAATAATTCACAAGTGGTAAATATGTCACAAGTCACATGGTATAATCTAAATCTCATCCACAGAAAATCAAATATAAATAAATAACCAATATCTACGAAACTAGATCTCAATACAAAGTATCTAAAGGTGATAGTTGGATGGAAACAAATCCACTACCAACTAGAATATAAAAGCAAACACAATCTAAGTACATCACCAATAATCACTGAGACTCGAAGTGAAGACCTCCTCAAAACATAAGTAGCAAGTCCGAATCTGCGCTTCCGCGAATACTCATGAACATCTATACCTGGAAAGGGACCAGGTCCTCAAAGGGACATAACAAGATACATAGAATCATGCCAATAAAGTACTGAAATAAATATCCAATGGGTCGCCTAACCATCTATGTGAATACAGTTTGAGAACAACTTTCCAACAAGTGGGTATATGGCCATAAATGGGATTGGCATGATTCTCTCGGAGAATCAGGGGCCTAAAACGCATGTCATCTTTTGAACGCCAGAGGCCGCCTGCAATATATGGGGTCATCACCACCTGTCGCTCCGGCGGAGCGTCCGGGCGAACAAAGGAAAGTGCAAAGGAGCCCAAACGCCTTACTTGTTGTTCTCCCCACCCCATGCTCTAAGCATGTCACATCCATGACATGATAATACCTCTAATAACTTTCAAGTCTACTAGCATGCAAAATTTCTTACAACAGTTATCCCTAACGTACGGCCCATACGTACATGAGGCCAGACCTGTCACGCAGTCCGTGATCTATATGAGACTCACACTCGTGTAACAGATGTGTCACAGCCAATAAAACATAATAATGCTTCATGATAATGGGGCGGTCTTATAAACAAGGTCAATGCATATACATAATAAAAATAATTCACGACGACACCGTCGTTGTACCCAAGTTTCCTTGGACGTGCATTTTATATAGAGTTAAAATATCTGAACTAAAGATAGAAAATAAATATGCATGCAACATATGGAATATGAATAACAGTACAATGGCAAGGTATACTTGCCTGGCAAAAAGCTGCGTAGTACCAATAACCTGCTCCAAGAGTCGCGCAGAATAATCTGATATCTTATATACATATAATATAATACAATACAACATCAGTCATTACACTCGCACCTACATAACCTTAATTTTACTGGACTCAAGGGGTACACTAGGGGTGACACTAGTCAACTAACATGGTCAACTGCGCGTTTAATTATGCGGGTGTCCTATATTAAATGTTGTGTTAAAATCAGGTAGTCAACTAGCATGTTCTTAGGGTCAACATGGTCAAGGTAAATACGGGATAATATACAGTGTACTAGGGTCGTACAATATAAATACATATATATATATACATCACTTAATTTTTAATACGCGTACGTGTACGCGTACAACTCATTGGGTTTACCGCCTGGGTCTGAAATCAACTAACTATCATAAAGCAATACTAATAGCATATACAAGCACACATAAAAAGGAGAAAAGAAACAAGGTTCAAACCTCGGGGTTAGCGTGCACGGGCACGACGATGACGATGACGACGACGGGGGTGATGATGATGATTATGAATGATGAAGATGTGATGGGTTGATGATTGGGTACTCCGGCCAAGGAGGACAGGGTGGTGATAGGTGGTGGACTGGGTAGAAGAAGAAGGAGGTTCGGGTGGTGCTAGTGGTAATGGTGATGTCGATGGCAGTGGTCCAGCGGGCTGAGGGAAGTCGGGGTTCCAGCAAGGAGGAGGAGGAGGAGAGGACAGGGAAGAGGGGAACGTTCAGGCAAGCGACGGGTGGCTCTGGTTCAACGAGTTCAGGCGGTGTTCGACAGGGAGAAGCGAGTTGACACCGGTCGGCGGGGTCGAGCTCCAGGCGTGCGGGACTGGAGGAGAACGGAAGGAGGGTCGGTTGGCCAGTCGTGCTCAGGCGACTGCTCCACGGTTCATCATGGAGAAGGCCGGGAAGGAGAGGACGACGTGAAGGAGGCCGGCGATGAGAGTCGTATGCTCCAGTGATGGTGGGTCGGCGGGCTCCGGTCGAGGGAGATCAAGACGGGGGAGACGTCGTGGTGGTGGTGTAGCCGAGTCGACGGGGAGTGGTGGTCAGGGAGTCAGCTTCAGGCGTGTGCAGTGGTCATCAACGAGTAGACAGCGGCTCGTGCAGGCGGTTGGTGGTCATCGGGTTGCTGGTTTCAGCGTTCCTGCGTGTGCAGCGGGTTAGAGGCGGGTGATCGTTTGGAAGCGGGAAGATGTCTAGGCGTAGAGGAGAATAGTGAGGCAGTTTGGAGGGTTGGGCAGCGATCGGCAGACGGAGTCCGGCGAGGTGAGTTCGACGCAGGCGGTTGTGCTCTGGTGGAGCGGTGGAAGGAAGGATGGGTGAACAGGGAAGGTCGGCTGTGCATATAGGGTTGGTTTTAGGTTTTGGTGAAAAATAGAAAAAGGAAAGGAAAATAAATAAAATTGTATATTTATACATGTGAACTAGGGTTTTGTTGACCTAGGAATGTGGGCTTTGGTCAACATTTCCTTGGGATTGGGCCTTGGGCTTGCCTTGGGGATGTTTGGAGGGCTATAATTTATATTGTTTAAATGCAAGACTAGAATTAAATGCGGCGATGTTGTGCGTTGCACATTCCGAAAATTCATGGGAAAAATCCGCATAAACGAAAAATAGGTTTCTTCATGTGTCATATCCAATGGTGTGGACACCTTATTATATTTTTGCATAAAAGCGCCCAACAATTAAAAAATTGTACAAAGATGAAAATTGTATTAAATTAATTTGAAATTAATGTGCAAGGTGTTATGGAATTAATTAGAAGTAAATGGAGATAAAATTAGGTGGGACACAAGTGTCATGGACGTAGAAAACTCAGAATAGAATATTGTCATAGATTGGGTTGTACAAAACGGATCAAGATTGTGTCTCCAATTTTGATTGGAACGCACAAGGATACAAAGTTAGAATTATTTGGGATTAAGAAATAACGTCCGCGATAATTATTGTGCGACTAAAATGTAGTACAAGAGAGCATAATTATAATTTATACAAGGGTCAGAATAGAAATCGGGCACGTCTAGGACAAGGATGTAAAATTTATAGGAAGACAATAGCTAGTGTAGTGCTCCAATTATCGAAGAAACGGTAATGTGCGCTAGGTAATATAATTATTATAAAATTAAATAAAATGTCGTGTCCTATTTCCAATTGGATACAAATTAGCCCTAGTTTCACTATCTAAGCCAAGTAGGCTTAATTTTGGGTGAGGGAGTTTACATTTAATCAACTATTTTTAAATAGAAATTACACCACGAGCTTTGATCTGAAGGGCTCGCTGACTTCTTACAACCACAAGCTTTGATCCGAAGAGCTCGTCGACTTTAAGGAACTGAATGAACACAAATTGGAAATCAAAGATTTATAACTCTTGAAGATTTTCTAATCGATGCACACTTGGCACTAGAAGTCTAGGAAGTTGATCTTGGTGATGGAAAGGTCTATGATCTCAGTTAATAGAAGATTAGCAAGGTTGAGAATTAGTTAATCAAATGAAGATAGAGTTGCTATTTATAGTTTTTCTGAAACTCTCCAAGCCAAATTTGAACAAAATTCGGGATAACGGTCAAAAATATATCTGTTATAAGAACATTGGAAGTAGTTCCTGAAAAATAGCAGAGATAGGACCAAATTTTGTCTTAGTTTTAATCCACTATTTTTAAATAGCAATTACACCACGAGCTTTGATCCGAAGGGCTCACCAACTTCTTACAACCACGAGTTTTGATCCCAAGAGCTCGTCGACTTCAAGCAACAGAATGAACACAACTTGAAAATCAAAGTTTTACAACTCTCGAAGACTTCTAATCGACGCGCACTAGGTACTAGAAGGCTAGGAAGTTGATCTTGGATATGGAATGGTTTATGATCTCAGTTAATAGAAGATTAGAGAGTTTGAGAATTGGTGAATCAAATGAATATTGAGTTGCTATTTATAGTTTTTGTGAAACTCTCCAAGTCGTATTTGGATAAAATTCGGGTTAACGATCGAAAATATATCCATTATATGAACATTGGAGGTAGTTCCTAAAAAATAGTTGAGACATGACAGAATTTGGTCCAAGTTCGGGTGATCAAATTTTGCCAGAGTTCGACCATTTTGAAACAAAATTTTTTTGGCTTTACAAACTGAGTTCGGTCTGACTTTAGTTTACTAGGGATTGGGTTGGTTTCAAGGTTTTAGCTTCCTAGTGCGTACTCGATTTACATTGTATCATAAAAATAAATATAAAAATTACATAAGAATATACAAAATCGAGCAGTAGTTAATAATGTTGATATGGCATTTGCTGAGATAATCTAAAATTTATAGTGGCACAGCTTATCGTCGTTGTGTATCGAGTCATAGTTTATCAATATCAAAATATAGATGACTGGAAGGGCCAACAATCTCTTGCTTTTTTGATAATTGATAAACTATGGCTGATACACTAATACCGAGAGCTTCTTACTTATTCTTAGTGCAAAAGCTTCCCGTAGTATGTGAGCTTATAGAATTTCTTTAGGATTGATGGTATTAGTACTTTTCTTCTACAACCATTGGATATTGGTTATATCATCTAATCTTATCCATTGGTTTAAATGGTTCAAACCAATAGTTAAGAATAAATGACTTAAATATGATCCAACGGCTGTGAAAGAGAATATATTAAGGGATACAAAAATGAGGAAATCTTGATCACTATATATATATATATATATAATAGCTAAGGATCCAATAAGTCTGTCACGCCCCAGTCCTAAAATATTGAGGAACTGGACACGTGGCAATGGCCAGCAGCACACACCGATGGACAAACCCAATTTAATGGATCCATCGGGGCATACTTAAGCTGTATTACAAAAATCAGGGTTTACTATTCTCATCTACAGAATAAACACAGCAATATCAACTAAAAGTATTAAACAACATCCAGTCACAAGTAAATAAAATCAGGAAACAACCCGATATTAAGTCTGTTACAAATGTTTATTTAAACAGTAACAAAAGAGTTTATCTGCCATAAAAACTGAGCATAGAGAAGTAGTTGTTCAGGAAAAGTCCTCAGCGATCACCTCGTCCTCCGGGTCTGGTACTGTTCTGAGAAGTGCTCCTGTTACGTACACCTCAGGATAGATATCCTCTGCTAATCCTGGAGACATAATCCAGATCCAGGTTCTCAGGGGACATAGCAAGGTACAAGATAACTCAAGCCAAAATAATACAGTGCAGCAATAAATGAAACAATAAGGTAAATAAATAAACAAGCTAAGTGATATGCAAGTGAGAGTTTTAGTCATACTCAGGCTGAGACTACTACAGGATCGGTGTCGGTGAAACCCATAGCAGTATTCTCTCGAAGGGCCAGAACTTGCGCCAAAGCTCTGAATCAAAGACTAAGACACCTCCAGATGACAATATTTATAATATAATCAGCCTTTGATATGGTAATACTCTCCCCACCCAATGTAATCTCATGTCACATTTCCATAACTGCTCATGTCCATGTCACGCAAGATCAAACTAATGCAATAAGTCAGAATAAATTCTAAGCATGTAATAATGTAAATGTCATAAACCTGCATCCTATACAGAATCACCTTGAATATTTCAGGAAGATTCTGTCTCATGATTCGTGTCAGGTGTCCTGGGTATAATGTACTTGATATGGCAAGTACGAGAATGTAAATGGTTATGATAGCCATCTCTAGGTGACGTTGTACAACTCCGTGTACGGTGTTGGCACCCGACTATTAATCGGATGCTAAGCAAGTCACACGGCCCTAGGTTTAAGCACGTACAACAATAATGTATAGACAAGTCAAAGAAATTAAGTAGTAAAACTGCAGGATTTGGCAAAGTACACTTGCCTGGGATTCCGGCTCCAATTGTAGCTCTGGCAGCAGCGAGATTTGCAGGCAGTTCTCCGGTTGCTGAAATAGACATCACCATCAGATCCAAAAAATATCAATTAGCTAGAAACGCCTGTCCTTGAGTCCAATTAGGACACAGGGGCAAAAATGACATTTTCTGGTCAAAGCGGGGTCCACATGTGGGCCGTTTTGTACCGAAAAATGTATAAGAACAAATGGTCTCCAAATTCGTCCAACTTAGTGTCAACGAGTCAAGAACGATGATACAAACCCAACGGAACTTCCAGAATTGGATTCTAATGTGCCGATCACAAAATCGCCCATTAAGTGGAGCCGTGGGGCCCACGATACGCGATTTTGTCAACGTTCTCAAAATTGAACCAAACTTGGGTCACAGTACCAGCGTATTGCTACGAGTTCGATGGCGCAAGTTTCGTTTCGATTTGACTTGTGTACACTAAGTTACAGCGAGATCCAGAAAGGGCGGATACGGGGCGTTGTCGGCGGATACGCGTTGATTCCAGTGTGCACGCACATCCAAATCAACTTCTGCAAAATCTCGCACATCGGTATCAACGGTGCGCACGTATCGGTGAAGACCGCACGCGACCAAGTCATCCCGTTTTGCAGGGCGTACTCAGTTTTGGGGTAAAACAGGGCGTTGGTTTTCCTATTTTTGGATCGCGGTTCGCAATCGCCACAGGACGCGATGCACCGAGCGGGTTGTACGGGCATCGAGGGAGTCACACAACCTACGCATCACAACTGACGTAACCAAAAATGGGTCAACAATGAGAGAGAATGGGTTGCCTGAACAGGGCTCTGAAAAACAAAGAATTCTTCGTATTCGTGTGTCATCTCGACACAGTGTCTGTGTCCGTGCCGTGTCCTGGATGTTGCTCTAGGGTTAGGGCTCTGGTTCACCGGAGACTCGCCGGAGGGGCTCGCCGGGGAGGTGCTGGGCTCGCCGAGGCTTCGCCGGAGGCGGCTGGTTTCGTCGGGGCCGGCGAAGACGTCGGTGAGGGCGAAGACAGCGAGGTTCGAGGTCGAGGCAGCCGGGGAAGATGACGGCTGGGGCTCGGTCTAGGCGGAATTCGACGAGGGCTCGGGGAGGTTCAGGGCGGCCGGGCTCGAGGAGACGGAGGCGGAGATGGTGGTGCTGGGCTTCGGGAGGAGGAGGTTCTGGAGGAGGAGGGGGAGTCGTCGATGTCGTCGGGGCGACTGGGGTCTGGTCGGCGGAGGTCGGGGGTTCGACGACGTAGGGATGTGGCGGAGGCTAGGGCACAGGCAGAGGAGGGAGGATGAGAGGGGATCGAGCTAGGGCGGAGGCGAGGATTTAAATAGGCTGGGGGAGGGAGACGACGGGGTGGCGGTTGCGGGAGGTGAAGGGGAAGGGAGGCAGAGCGGCGAGCAGACGGTTACGGGAGCGGGGAGGCCGAGCGGCGGCGGGTCGGTCGGCAGCGAGCTGAAAGGGCTTCGGGTTTGGGAGAGAAAGGGTTGGCAGGTTTCGGGTTCGACGGGTCGGGTCGGGTCAGGCGGATCCGGCCCGATCCAATAAGAATTAAATGCGGGTCGGATCGGGTTTCGGGTCACGGGTTAGACCCGGATCCGACCCGCTAAGGTTGGGTTAGGGTTTATTAAACTGGTCCGGTTTAGCAGTTTGGTTTGGTTTGGTTCAAGTGAACCGGGTTCAGGGTTTAATTAGGTTTTAATTATAAAATAGTTTTTAGGGCTTTAAAAATGCTTCCGGGGTCCAATAAATTCCCGGAAAATTACCCTATGTCTAGTTTTTCATTTTACACTAGAAAATATTATTTTTATAATATTTGAATATTATTTAACATCATTTAAAAATCATTTAAATTCAAAATACCTTAGTTTTAATTAATAAAAATTCTAGAAAAATTTTAGAAAATTGTAAAAATTCTAAATTAAAAATTCTTGAAAATCAGAGGATTTACAATCTACCCCCTTAAGAAGATTGTGTCCTCGCAATCAAAGAATAACCGGTCAACAGAGATAACACGGTTGCAAAATTTATTCGAAGCACATCAAGATTAAGAAAAGTCAAGATTGAGGGTTTAAAACACATAGGGAAAATTATTTTCCTAAGCAATAGAAGTTATACAATTTCTCGAATGTAGGAAATCTAGAAAATTACAGTTTAGAAAACCAGGTTATTTTTAAAACATATTAGATTAACAATTCTAGGTTATTACTAGGTTATCAATTATTAGCAGGTTTAAAACTATCAGGTCAAGTCTAGGGTCACGAACCAGCAGGCACAAACTATAGCAAATCTAGAAGCAGATAACTATAAAAGCTTACGCGCATTAGCTACTCCAAGAGTCTGAGCGTCCTCCAAAGTCATCGCGAAAGCTTTATCACGTCCTTGAGGTGGTGCCCTCTGCTGCTGCTTAGCCTGCTGGAAGAGTGCTGCTTGAAGTGCCAAGGGTGGCCTTGGTTGATATCCTCCTGGTGCTGGTAGAGCTTGTTGGTTTGTCCTTGGTGCTCCTTCTCCACGTTCAGGGCAATCCCTTACCGAATGCTGATGTGATCTGCATGCTAAACACAACCCTAATCTGCGTCGGCATTCCTTGGCGAGATGGCCTGCTTTGCCACAGTAGTGACAAGTAGTAAGGACTATTACTTGTGGTGTAGATGCTTTCTGCTGTTGGTGTAGGTGAGGTCTCTTTGCAGCTTCTTCTTGTGGTGCTCTGGCTGTTGCTGATGGGGAAGGCCGCTTCAGACTAGTCTCTCTCCTGGTGACGCGCTCCATGCGTCGGACTGCAGTAAGGACGTCCGAGTATGAAGTAGGTGCAACGGATCCAATTAGTTTCTGTAGCTCGAAGTTTAGTCCGTCGAAGAACTTCTCGGCCTTCTCTTCTTCTGTCGGGATCAATGTTGGGGTGAAGCGACTTAGACGAATGAACTTCGCATTGTACTCTTCCACCGTCATAGTATCCTGAGTGAGGCGGTTGAACTTGTCCCGAAGTTCTGATCGAGCGATAGCCGGAATGTACATCTCCTGAAAGAGTCTGGAGAACTCTTCCCAAGTAACTCGGTCTGGTCTGAGCCGTGTCTCCTCGGATAGCCACCAGTGATGAGCATTGTCCGTCAATTGCATTCTAACGGCAGTCATCCAATGTTCCCGTGGAAGCTCAGCTGCTTCTAATTGATGCCGAATGTTGGTGAGCCATTCATGAACTTCTGTTGGTCCCTCCTTGCCAGAAAAGGTACGGGGCTTCAGCTGACGAAAATCGGTGATAGAGCCCGTCATTGGCCGTCGAGCTGGTAGGTTGGCTTGCTCCAGTGCAGTTACTATGCTATTCCTTAAGTAATCAGCCTCGCGACGCTGAGCCTCGTGTTGGACTTGTTGCTTGGCTTGCATCATTGCGTAGATCATTTGGAATATCTGTTGCCCGTCAATAGGCTGCCCTTATAGGAATACAGGCATTGGTAGAACGAACTACGGCGGAGGCGGAATGTCATCACGCCGGAACCTAGAAGTATGCTAGCCCGCCTGATTGCTTTGAGCTAATTGTCCTCAGTCTTCGGGTGTTACTCCTTCATCATAGGTAACCACAACATCGTGTGGTGTACCCAAGGGGTTCTCGTCTTCGATTCTTGGATCTATTACTCTGCATCAAAAATGAACTTATAAGAGGCGCACAGGAATCAAGGCAAGATGCAAGTCAAAATTTTAACTTGAATCCGATATAGATATCAAGAATGTTTCAAGCAAGTGGATAAGATCCTAAAAACTTATCCTATTCTTATTGCAGGCCTGTTCGGTCCCTAAGTTAAAACCGAACAATTTAGTCGTAGACATGCATGGGCCACCACAAAAACTATGTCACGCCCCAGTCCCAAAATATCGAGGAACTGGACACGTGGCAATGGCCAGCAGCACACACCGATGGATAAACCCAATTTAATGGATCCATCGGGGCATACTTAAGCTGTATTACAAAGATCAAGGTTTACTATTCTCATCCACAGAATAAATACAGCAATATCAACTAAAAGTATTAAACAATATCCAGTCACAAGTAAATAAAATCGGGGAACAACCCGATATTAAGTCTGTTACAAATGTTCATTTAAACATGAATAAAATAGTTTATCTGCCATAAAAACTGAGCATAGAGAAGCTGCTGTTCAGGAAAAGTCCTTAGTGATCACCTCGTCATCCGGGTCTGGTACTGTTCCGAGAAGTGCTCCTGTTCCGTACACCTCAGGATAGATATCCTCTACTAATCCTGGGGACATAATCCAGATCCAGGTCCTCAGGGGACAAAGCAAGGTACAAGATAACTCAAGCCAAAATAATGTAGTACAGCAATGAATGAAACAATAGGGTAAATAAATAAACCAGCTAAGTGATATGCAAGTGAGAGTTTTAGTCATACTCAGGCTGAGACTACTACAGGATCGATGTTGGTGAAAACCATAGCAGTATTCTCTCGAAGGGCCAGAACTTGCGCCAAAGCTCTGAATCAGAGACTAAGACACCTCCAGATGATAATATTTATAATATAATCAGCCTTTGATATGGTAATACTCTCCCCACCCAATGTAATCTCATGTCATATTTCCATAATATCTCATGTCCATGTCACGCAAGATCAAACTAATGCAATAAGTCAGAATAAATTCTAAGCAAGTAAAAATGTAAATGTCATAAACCTGTATCCTATATAGAATCACCTTGAATATTTCAGAAAGATTCTATCTCATGATTCGTGTCAGGTGTCCTGGGTATAATATACTTGATATGGCAAGTACGAGAATATAAATGGTTACGATAGCCATCTCTAGGTGACGTTGCACAACGCTGCGTACGGTATTAGCACCCGACTATTAATCGGATGCTAAGCAAGTCACACGGCCCTAGGTTTAAGCAATTATAACAATAATGTATAGACAAGTCAAAGAAATTAAGTAGTAAAACAACAGGATTTGGCAAGGTACACTTGCCTGGGGTTCCGGCTCCAATTGTAGCTTTGGCAGCAGCGGGATTTGCAGGCAGTTCTCCGGTTGCTGAAATAGAGATCACCATCAGATCCAAAAAATATCAATTAGCTAGAAATGCCTGTCCTTGAGTCCAATTTGGATATAGGGGCAAAAATGATATTTTTTGGTCAAAGCGGGGTCCACATGTGGGCCGCTTTGCACCGAAAAATGTGTCAGAACAAATGGTCTCCAAATTCGTCCAACTTAGTGTCAACGAGTTAGGAACGATGATATAAACCCAACGAAACTTCCAGAATTGGATTCCGATGAGCCGATCACAAATTCGCCCGTCAAGTGGAGCCGTGGGGCCCACGATTCGCGATTTTGTCAACGTTCTCAGAATTAAACCAAACTTGGGTCACAGGACCAGCTTATTACTACAAATCCGATGGAGTAAGTTTTATTTCGATCCAACTTGTGTACACTAAGTTACAACAAGATCTAGAAAGGACGGATATGGAGCATTGTCGGCGGATACGCGTTGATTCCAGTGTGCACGCACATCCAAATCAACTTCTGCAAAATCTTGCACGTCCGTATCAACGACGCGCACGTATCGGTGAAGACTGCACGTGACCAAGTCGTCCCGTTTGGCGGGGCGTACTCAGTTCCGGGGTAAAACATGGTATTAGTTTTCCTGTTTTTGGATCGCGGTTCGCGATCGCCACAGGACGCGGTGTACCGAGCAGGTTGCACGGGCATCGAGGGGGTCACACAACCTACGCATCACAACTGACAGAACCGAAAACGGATCAACGAGGAGGGAGAACGGGTTACTTGAACAGGGCTCAGAAAAACCTAGAATTCTTCGTATCCGTGTGTCATCTCGACACAGTGTCTGTGTCCGGGCCGTGTCCTGGCTGTTGCTCTAGGGTTAGGGCTCTGGTTTGCCGAAGAATCACCAGAGGGGCTCGCCAAGGAGGTGCTGGGCTCGCCGAGGCTTCGCCGGATGCGGCTGGGTTCGTCGGGGCCGGCGGAGACGTCGGTGAGGGCGGAGATAGCGAGGATCGAGGTCGAGGCAGCTGGGGAAGATGACGGCTGGGGCTCGGGCTAGGCGGAGGTCGGCGAGGGTTCGAGGAGGTTCAGGGCGGCTGGGCTCGAGGAGACGGAGGTGGAGATGGTGGTGCTGGGCTTCGGGAGGAGGAGGTTCTGGAGGAGGAGAGGGAGTCGTCGATGTCATCGGGGCGGCTGGGGACTGGTCGACGGAGGTCGGGGGTTCGACGACGTGGGGATGTAGCAGCAGCTAGGGCACAGCCGGAGGAGGGAGGCGGAGAGAGGATCGATCTAGGGCGGAGGCGAGGGTTTAAATAGGCCGGGGGAGGGAGACGAAGGGGTGGCGGTTGCGGGAGGTTAAGGGGAAGGGAGGCGGAGTGACGAGCGGACGGTTACGGGAGCACGGAGGCCGAGCGACGTCGGGTCGGTCGGCGGCGAGCTGAAGGGGCGTCGGGTTTGGGAGAGAAAGGGTTGGCGGGTTTCGGGTTCGACGGGTCGGGTCGGGTCACGCGGATCCGGCCCGATCCAATAAGAATTAATTGCGGGTCGGGTCGGGTTTCGGGTCGCGGGTTAGACCCGGATCCGACTCGCTAAGGTTGGGTTTGGGTTTATTAAACCGGCCCGGTTCAGCAGTTTGGCTTCGTTTGGTTCAAGTGAACCGGGTTCAGGGTTTAATTAGGTTTTAATTATAAAATAGTTTTTAGGACTTTAAAAATGCTTCCGGGGTCCAATAAATTTCCGAAAAATTACCCTATGTCTAGTTTTTCATTTTACACCAGAAAATATTATTTTCATAATATTTTAATATTATTTAATATTATTTAAAAATTATTTAAATTCAAAATACCTTAGTTTTAATTAATAAAAATCCCAGAAAAATTCCAGAAAATTATGAAAATTCCAAATTAAAAATTCTTGAAAATCAGGGGGTTTACAAAGTCCAACATTGATTCCTTCAGACGTATCAACTGGACAAATATGTCCATAATAGCTCGAATGAATATATTGTATCCAAAAACTAGTAGTTTGCGTCGTAAATAAATAAATAAATAAATAAATAAATAAATAAATAAATAAATAAATATATATATATATATATATATATATATATATATATATATATATATATATAGCATAGTGAAGAATCGAAAGCATGTAGCAAAATAACATACATGAACCATAATCCATAAAGTTTCATAATATGAAGAAGTACGAAGCAAAGTATTCAGTACATCATATAGCAAGAGTACATGAAATTATAACACATTAAAAAAGAGTACATCCAACTAGAAACATAACTAAAGTAGACTGAACATCAAACTAACTAGAACGTCAAATCCAAACTACGTAGACGAGCACCAGAACATCAAAAAGAACTACTCTGCATCATCTCTATCTTCAGCAAGCTTTGAAGGGAGACGAAGGATGCAAAACCCTGTGAGCAACAGGATCACCAATGTGAGGGCCAGGAAAGGTTGGATCCGACATAAAAGAAACTGTTGAGACGGGATTGGTCGCCATAACTTTGTTGTAGTAATGCATATCATGGACAGAGTTGGCAACAATTATGGTTCAGGCAGACATGTGAAGGCGAAGAACATGTATCTCATCTCTCATAAAATGATGGAGAGAATTAAGAGTTTCAGGAGGAGGGATACCATATGGATTATGAGAAGCAAGAGATAGAGGAGGAGGAGGACCACGAGCATCTCTGGTGTGATACCACACGAGCCTAAGTTGCGTCCGCACAAGGCAAGCACCTGAAACGGCCGATAAAATGCTAAGCACAGAGTTGCACAAATAGTCCCCAATACAGCAAAAGTTGAACAACACAATTATAACACAAAACAAGCTCTTTATTGATAATGAAAAAAATATTACAAGCGACGCTAGGCCGAGATTACAAAACACTCAAGCTCTCTCTCTCAAAACAATAAAATGTACCAAGCGTCCTACAACTTGTGGAATAATACATAGGTGATGTTCCTATACATTATGTCTTGTATATGTTCTTCAGCTCCTTATGCAATGCTCCAAGGATTCAGAGTTAGCTCCAAGCCTTAGCGCACACAAGGGAAGACTCTGCACCGAACGAGGTTCTCCCACACCTGCAAGCAATCCGGTGGGTTATCAGTATATTGAATCCACTAATGGGGATGCTTCTCTCCCGCATAACAAAACCAGAAATGTTGATTTAGTTATGTGCACCATCTACTATATTGTCTTTCTAATCTTGCCTTAGGATTCGACGACCGTGAGAAAGGTAAAAAAAGATAGATATGGATAGCCATTTATGCATAAACACAATATTGTTTGATGTAGTAAGTAATAGGCTCTGGTTGTTCATAAGATATAAGCCTAACTCATATTGCAGTGCACCGTACAATATAAGGGTAACACGACAAAACTTATCAACTTACCATTCGTCCTTCCCTGTCCAAGATAAATCAAGTTAAGCAGTACATAAATAATAAAACGAAAGCATATGCATACACAACTTAGTGTTATGGGCGTGTTCTTGCCTCAGGAGAATGAATCACTCAGTTTAATCAAATGTGTTATAGTCAGTTTGATTCAGATGTGTTACTCAGATTCAGGTTCAGATTACTTATTTTAATGCATTGACTCGCACGTGGATTGTCCTAATCGAGATGGCTTATCTATGTGAACATGAGGTCACTGGCTTAGCCATAAAGAACCGAGTTATAGTCCGAGGTCGAGAATGGTGAGCAATGTAAGGAAATGATATATTACTAGTCATTCCAGCCGAAACATGAGACTATCAGAAAGGTAAACAAACCAAGCGTAGGTATCGACTACGAAGGCCCCGAATACCTGGATATTGCGTTGCCCCTAACGAGATATCTGCACTAGCCACCACCAGGAATGTAATACCCCACATATTCCTCCTGGGCCGGCACGATCCTGGTGCCCCAACCATCGTCCGAGGAATCCAATCAATACCTTGTGCACGAGTTGTCCGTGAGCAAGCATGATTCTTTTATTTCTTTATCTTTTCTTTATCTGCACAACAACAATGGTTATAGACGCGGTAGCCATTACCCGCTACAAGTTATCCCAAGCGATTCTTGGATTATCGACTGGGTTGGTAGTGCTCCATGCAATACGGGTAGCTAGCCCCGACATACCTTCTATAATCTTTATTCACTTTTATTCTTTCTTATCACTTCTTACTTATATTTCTTTTAATATTTCAATTATGCAGTTTATGGTAAAAAAAATTGTCTTGGCGACCTTATGGTTCCGAAGTCTTTCTATATTTTCATTACTTGGCTCGGATATGACTATTTTGATAGTCTTCCTGTCTCAAGTGAGTGAACCATAATTATGTGAAGTGCATCGATTCATGGCATGATCTGTATGACGAGTATTGAAACCGTGAGAAGACATATACTATGGTGCATTGAGAGAACTCTATTCGAAATAATAAAATGCATATGGAGTTTCCATCTCTCTAGCAGTAGGTTACATTCCAAATTCTAAGAAAGTAATACAAGATAGGATTATTTACTAAGCTAGGTTGGTTCACTCTTTATTAGCATGTATCAGTGAATTTTCCTAGGTACTAGCATGTATCGTCCAAGTTATTGGTGTGCAGGCTAAGCAAAGACGGGTTCATCTTAGCCACCCACCGTAGCGATAAATCACATCAGCCGAGCGAGACTTCGAGCGCGCCTTTGAATTGGCTAAGTTTGAACTTCTGAAAGCAAAGTCTGAATTCCTTTTCATCAAGCGAGTCATCTCGCTAAGTAAGGCAGGACAGGTCATCGCGTCGCGCTTTTTAAATTGGCTCTCCGATTGAGCAGAGCGGGTCGTTATATTATACACCACTCAGAATAAGACTTGCCCTCGAGACTTCCTGAGTACAAACCATTATATCGCACACTATCGAATCTAACTCAAGTATATTACTTTGTGTCATTAGACCCGTTCGAACACAACTTCCTACTCATCTTTTTCTTATTCCGTATCGCATGCGTGCTAGGTCTGGTTTATTGAATGACTCTATCACTAAATCCGAGCTGATTATATCTACTCGATCGATCGTCGTGTTCCCTAATTCAGTCTCTACTGCGCCTTAGCACATAACATATATCGCCTAAAGTAGAGTACATTATAATCCACCATGTACGATGATATTAGGCTTAGTCTAACTCACCCAACTCGTTATACTCCACCATGTGCATCTGAACATCTTCATCTGCAGCTGCATTCGATTTCAGCATATCTCTGATTCTAGATCGTAAACATATTTAAGGCATCCCCTAAATATATATATTTCAACCAAGCTTAGTGATAGCGAAGTCGGGCAAGCCACTAGTAAATAATTTCTTCGAGCATTATTATTTCGTTCCTAAGTAATCTCGCGCTATGAAACCATAATGTTACCTCCAGCGGGGTCGATCAAAGTCCAAGTTAATTCGAATCCTACTCAAAACTAAGCATTGCACTACCATCAAGTATGTCTTCCAAGCAACGATTTAATTCGTTATCCCAACTTTACTTGAACATCACCAATTCCTATCATAAGCATTCCAAGTCTTATTGTTTATTCCGTTCACGTCAAATTCACTTCACCAGTGCACACTCCCAGTTCCAAGTCCTAACTCTAAGTCTTGTTATCCCAGTTCTATTATTTTACCCAAGCGGTACTCTAAAGTCGGTTATACCAGTTCTTTCACACGACATAGGGTCATCTGCCTAACCGATAGGTTGTCTCACAAGGTCATAGGTACATGTTCGAGTTCATGATGCTCATCGTGTAAATTTATTGTGTGATGCTTATCCTAATTTCTAAGATCAAACCATTGTTCGTTTGTACGGAATATTCTAACCAAGCTCATATACACTCAGATTTCTAAACATCGAGCATAGATTATCTTACTCGTATTCACAACATTTATTGCATAGGGTCCGAGTCCATTCAGCAAAGTCATCCTATGATAAGTACGTTCAATTGAATCCTCAATATATACATGTCGCATATCAAACCTAGAAATTCGTATAGTCTACCTCCTCGAATATGTTTGATAGAAAATACCTATACATTCTTTTCTTAGTCTAGACCACCAAGTCATAATTTAATTTTTTAATTTTTTATATAAATCACAAACTCTAAGTCGTCCAACACAATTCATGTATCCGTTCATAGTACTATCATCTTACTTCACATTCTAGACTAACTCATCCTTGAAACACTTTTGATTCATTTGTATCCTTAAACTCACCTTGTCATATTGAACCACAAGTTAAAACGATACTTTAATTGCCATGCCCCGATCTCCAGCAAGTTAGATCATCCCCGTTGGACGCGATGTTATGACGCCAATGCTCCTGCAGGATAATCGCCTAATTCAGGCGTGACACATGTGTGAGCCTGGAGTTGCACTCACATAAGACAATAACATCAAATGTTATAATTTTCATTGAAATAACCAATACCCTTTATTGTTACACTTTATTTCATCCAAGTTATATATTAATCCATCAAGTCGTATTCAATCTAATAACCGTTCATATTGTGATCATAATTCGCCTAGCCAAATTATCCAACTTCAATGTTATTGTTCGATCAATCCGTAGTCTACCTCTAGCATTCCTTAAAATATTCAAGTCAAAAACTTTAATTCGATAATCTACCTATCATTCTTTTAACAAAAAAATTCTCTAGCCAAAGTCTATTAACCTTTGTTACGTTCCATTTTATCGAGTTCGTTTGAATAATCATCAAAAATGTCAGACCCTGATCTCCCGCGAGTTCGATCATCCCCGCTGGATGTGAGATCACTATGCCAACGCTCCAGCAGGATAATCATTCTCATCCGGGCCTGATGTCGAGTGCTATTTTTCGAACTAGATTTAAGATCGACTCACCCAATTCAAGATCAAATCCAATCTCGTCTATATATGTTCCTCGGGTAACATGATTCATTCACTTGAATCATTTTGAACTATCTATCAAGCTTCGATTTTATATCCGTTCATCGAATTCTAAGATCGATCAACTATACCTCAACTCAATTATATCGAACGATATCCTTTCTCAATCCTAATTTTCTATATGTGCCATCTCTCATCGTGCTGACTCCGATCGTATCCTCTAGTATCCAATCCCGAAACTAAACCTTATTTCCATTGATTAAATCTGAAACCGCATATACGATCCACTAAGTTTCCTCGACCAAGATGTTGATTCCATTACGCTAAATCCATATTTGATGTAAGACTTGTCACTTTCTCTATACATTCTTAGTTATTCGACTCAACTCTCGCACGAGACCTTTGAATTCACTACTAGCTAGGCATTACTTATACTAAGGCTTTGCACAATCATGTCGCTTGTTGATAGACTCATTGCTACCCTGAAATCTTTGATTCAATCAAATATTTTCAAGATTATCCATACACCACTCAGGATTCGAGCTACTTGACAAATCCTCAAAACTCACTCCATCCTCAGATCGCTTATTCGTTCCTGAGCTATCGCATACATCAGTTAGGAATCAAGTCATCCAAATATATTTTCAACCACATTCATATCTCTCATGTACATATCCATCAAATTCGTTCCTTAAAATTTATGTACGGTCCCTATGCGTTGCCTCAATGGTCTTAGTTTCTTATATACCTCTATCGATAGCCATCTACATAAAACATAATATGATTCATAACTTATTGACACGAAAAACCCTCCGAACTATTTCTAAAAATCTAAGCACGACCCTTTACATTCGCCTTAATAATATACCGATAACGTTTCTATTGATTTCTATTATAAATCTGACTTATCCTTATCTGAATGATATCCAAATCTCGCTCGAACCAATGGGTCTAGGTGTGCGATACCCAATATGACTTAGCCAAAAGGCTGTGTGTATAGCGATCTCGTCTGAACGATATTCAAGTCTCGTATACTAACTCGCTAGTATCAGGGTGTATTATGGTCCGCACGTAACTTACTGAATCAAGTATAAGTCTACTCCCACAAAGTCCGATACAGCTCGGCACAAAGGCCTTTCCATAATTATCTTGATCAACCGACCATATCATTCATATGCACTTTCAAAAATATTTAGGCTCATTGTATGGAACATTCTACGGGACAACGAAAGAGAGAGAGCCTTATGCATAACCCACGAACGAGATTTCAAAATTGAGAGAATCGATACGAAGTCCAAGGACGTAAAGTCGTGCTTTGATACCTAATATCACACCCTGGTCCCGTAGGACTGAACATCCTCGCTTGGACGTGATGCCACGTGATACTAAGTTGCGCCCGCGCAAGACAAGCACCTGAAACAACCGATAATATGCTAAGTCAAAGATTGTCCCCAATGCAGCAAAAGTTGAACAACACAAATATAGAACAAAACAAGCTCTTTATTAATAATAAAAAAATATTACAAGCGACGCTACGCCAAGATTACTGTCACAATCCGCACCCGGAATAAGGGTACGAGTAGTGAGCAACGCCCAGCCTACACCGCAGCATCGACGGTAGAACATTGTTTGGGTCAACTCTACTATCTAAATATCTTATACAATATATATATGCTACCTGTCAAATATCTCAACTCCAAACAATGGAACAATATGGTATCTGATAATGATAATCTATTCTCAATCATAATACAAACTAAAAAAGATAAAGCACGAGCTGGAATAACGAAAGAAAGCGTCACAACACATCCACAAGACTAAAATAATATATACATGCCATAAGCCTTAATAAAAGTCTAATACAAGCCTAAACATATAATCTAAGCCTCCTCAGGCTCTGGTACTAAGTCCTCATTCTCTAATGGAGTATCCTCTAATGGTACACCGTCATGCGGTCCGTAGTAAGTAGGACACTGGTCCACAAGCCAATCATCTAAAAATTATATCCAGTCAGGATTGGAGTGAAGTATATATCTCTGAAAGCAAGTTAAAATACATAATCGAGCATATATAACAGATAATAAAAAAGAATACAAGATAACTAAACATCAGAAAGTAATGAACTAGAGTGATCAGGTAATGTACTGTAATGAAGAACAGGCAATAAAATAGCTGCAATAAAAAAAAAGATAAAACTAGCTACTGTGCCATAGAGTACAAGTTTATTATGTGATCAGTTTGGGTTGAACAAGAACACAATATGGTAACTCGATTACACGTGTGATATATAATCGAAATATACACAAATACACATGGGATTGATCACATAACCAACTCCTACTCCCCCATCCCCAACCAATACTTATGGATCCAATCACGACACGTTACAAACACGAATATGGGCACACTAAACATGAGCAATGTGTTAACACAAAGTACACTAAAATCAATATCCGATACACAGATGAAATACATGTGAAGGAGTACCCGCTGAACACGGTAAGGGATAACATCTCCTGATAGGATCCATATAGTAACAGTACGTAAAAGTACTCTGTCGGAATAAAGTATACAATTCTAGAATATATGATATATATACACTATCTTAAAATAAAAACTAACAAAGAAATGTACTCGCATGTGGTCCTGAGCAATGAATGTGAAACTGTGTCCGAATTGGTGTCACACTGACCTATATATGAATGGCATGTCAATTGGGTGTAATAAAGTAAGAAATGAGCTAAAATGTATTAAAACATGCTTTCTAGGTCAATACTAGGTCTCACTAGTCAAACTAGGTCAATGCTTGATATTATGTCCAATTCTAGTATCTAGGTTCATAACTAAGGTAACTAGTCCATAGTAGTTACTAACTAACTAACACTAGCCAATAGTAACTATATTAGCTAATAGCACCAATACACATTTATATACTAGATACTAGGATACCCTATGTTTCTACATATCCATAACTTGACACTATATACCTGAGTATCACACCACAACCTTACCTCTAACTCTAGTACTCAAACATCCTTCACACCACTTTCATGCCTAGTTATACACCCAAACATTTCTGACGCACTCTCACTCTCCCACATACACTGGATACATAACACCTTAATATGATACCATTACTTATCTATTACTGATACACCATACACTCAAGCTTCACTGACACCACACATACCACTAAACAGGTTTATCTATCTATCTATCTACATTCCTCCTATTCATACCCACAACTCACATGATTTATCAACTAATCTAATAGCTTGCAGATTTGAAAACCCCATATCCAATGCCAACACCAACACCAACACCAACTAACATTACAGACTAAACCCTTGGACCTATGCACATCAGTGCAACACCACTGCCCTCTAGCCCAACTCGCTGCCTGCAACTGCCTTGAACATCCCGAACATAGTTATCACACACATACAGACACATAACACTCACATACTTGATAGTAGTACCCATACCGATACTCAGTCCACTACTGGACATATTAGTACCCATGCAATGTCTATGTGCACACACCCTCTGTTATGCATCAGCAATACATACACATGATACTCGCAAAACTTGCACATAGCTCACCTCATTGCCATCTTCTACGCAATGGTACCTACTATGCACTGATCCATAATTTATACACACACATAACACCTTGCTTTCCCTCTTCACCTCTTTTGTACAAAAATCGGACCCCTCTCCTGATACACACAGTTCCCTAATACTCTTGTGATGGTGATATATGGCCATACCTTGCCTACTGCAGCTGTTGTTGCCTTGGACCTTAGCACTTGACTCCACCATCCTTTACACTGCTACTGCAGTTGCTACTGAGATTGCTGCAATTGTTGTTGCTTATGCTGCTGATGCAACTGCCTGCCTATATGCAGTTGAGATTGCTGCTATTGTTGCTACTATACTGCCTGCTTATATGCAGTTGAGATTGCTGCTATTGTTGCTGCTGCACTGCCTACCTATATGCAGTGCATAAATATGCACTACTACTGCTACTACCACCACCTAGTTTCAACTGTTATCCTTTCTCTTCACTGCACGACACCCACATCTATACATAGAGAACTAAGTTCCCCTCGAGTTCACCACCATTGATAAACACATCCACTCCTCACTGACTCACATGCACACACAAAATCAGTCATACACTTATACTGACCTATCAATACACACATCAATAATCATAAATATATAAATAAATATATATATTTATATATAATACACTAAAACAAATACTTAATAGTATACACTTATGGTTTTATGATACATTAGAGACCTATGGTCAAACATTATGTGTGCAAGTCTACTACACTTATGATACACACTCAAATAGAACACCAAAACCTAAATTCTCCATAATTAATCAATCCTACACATATATAACATCAATACATGACCAATGTAAATTGCTACAATAGAAATTTAAGAGAATTATGCAAAATCCCCAAAATTGGGTCCCGTGTCGTACCGTATCACAAAATATCTTGATACGGCCTACACGTATCCAATTGTTGACACGTACCTAGCGATGTATTTTGTGTCGCTAAACATCGCTAAATTTTTTTAGCGATATTTTGCATCATATTTAGCGATATTTTATTGACCTAGCAAATACTGCGATGTCAGTAATTTAGTGATATTTAGTGATGTATTTAGCAACGTATCAGCGACATATTCAATAACGTATTTATTGATATATTTAGCAAAGTATGTAAACGTCGCTAAACGTTGCTAAACGAAGCTAAACGTTGCTAAATTTTCAGTGAAAAAATAAAAAAATAATATAAAATGTTTTCAAACCAATCTTCCTGCAGTTTATGAATTTCTAATTTATATAAATAGAACCAGAGCAACCCTCCGTTGAATTCTCTGGGTTCGCCGACCCCTTCGGTGGAACACTCAACATCGGTAAATTAACATATATTTAATATAAATAAAATAAATATACAGACTTATAATAGTTCATAAAAATAGACAGACTCAGAGCAACCCTCTGTTAAATTTTCTGGGTATGAAATATCATAAAAGATAAGAAATATCATAGTTACACAATAAATATAAAATAAAAGTATCACAGTCACACAAAAAAGTACAATATAAAAGTATCACAGTCACACAAAAAGTACAATATAAAAGTATCACAGTCACACAATAACCACAATAAAAGTATCACAGTTATACCATAAGTCTTTTCCAATTTCTCAATCTCGAGGATATCCAATACGCTGGGGCAGAAACCAGTCCCTCAAATACTTTTCATAAACAGCGTCTAGCTGATCAATCTCCGCTATAGGTACTGGCTGACTGGAACTCCCCCTCTGAGCTGGTGCCTTCCCAACAATAGGAGGCACCACTTCCTCCTTAACAGTAGAAGTTGCCACTTTCTCCTTAACAACCGCTTCCAATTTAATAGTAGGAGGTATCTCTTCCTTCTTAACATTCACTTCCTCCATAACAGTAGGAGGTATCACTTCCTCCTTAACAATATGAGGTGCCTCTTCCTCCTTAACATTCACTTCCTCCTTAACAGTAGGAGGTATCACTTCCTCCTTAACAGTAGGAGGTGCCTCTCTCAAGCGACGTACACTTGCTCGGTTCATGGGTGCCATCTGGTAAGATAGATGAAAACAAAGAATATAATTGATAACAAATACAAATATATGTATCCATATAGTTAAAATAGATGTTACGTTCCATATTAAAAATATAGTACAATTTTCTTAACTAATTCCTTAATTTGGAAATACTAAATATTTTATAAACTATATAAATACAAAATTGTAAATACTTATTTATTGATACTGCGAACCCAACTTAATTTAGCATCAATCTATAAGCATGTTGCATACTGAGGTAGCCAAGGACTTGATAAAAATGTGCATCATTAGTAAAAATTTGTAGTTAATGGGAAGTAGTACATAATTCATGGATGGTTGCTTAGGTGTAGTTTATCTACATAGGGACTTGTACTGCTGTACTGCCTAATGGTTCTGGTTTCTATGGGTTTTGCTAAGTTTGCTTGTATGGTGAAATTTGTGTCTGATGGACCATTTTGTGCTCCATAGTTTTCTTGTGCTACTAATATTCATATTTCTGAACAAAATATATAAGTTATATGATATACTTCATTTTTTGTCAAAAATTATATTTTCAAAATTTTTATGTAATTAAGGAATTCTACAGGTATAATTTCATGGATTTCAGTCAGATGGACCATGTCAGTGTGTGTGTGTGTTGTGTCTATGTCAGTGTCATATCGTGTCTATATCTGTGAGAGAGAGAGAGAGATAGGGTTAGGGTTTACCTAGAGGAGGAGGAGGAGGAGAAGCCCGAGGTCGTCGGAGGGGAGGAGCTACGCCGGAAGGAGCCATAAGGAGGGGGGCGCCCGGGGGGTGGGGAGCCGGAGTAGGTGGGTTGTGGGGGAGCCGATGGGGGTGGCGTAGGGACGGGGGGAGGAGGAGAACGCCGGAGGGGCGGTACTTCGCAGGAGGAGGGGGGGAGAGGGTTTTGAATTTTTGGGGATCAAATTGACAGAATGGGGGGAAATGAATTCCTGAACCCTATATTAAAAAGTTTAGTGACGTCTTCAATAGACGTCGCTAAACGTCGCCAATTAAAAAAATTAGCGACATAATCAATAGACGTCGCTAAACGTCACAAATTAAAAAGTAAAAAATTAGTGACGTCATCAATAGACGTCGCTAATTAAAAAGTTTGCGATGTTAGAGACGTCGCTAAAAATGTCGCTAAAAATAAAAAATGAAATGTCGATAAATACATCGCTAAATCAAAAAACTCAGCGACGTTTAGCTACATTAAAGAAGCTTATAGTGACTATTCTTTAAAAAATTGAAGTACCGTCGTTATATGTCGCCAATAGCGATGTATAGCGACGTTTATTTTTGGAGTTGCTCAAGTCTTTAATATTAGCAATATTTTATTAAGACGTCGCTAAAGACGTTGCTATTTCGTAATATTTTGGTAGTAAAGTCAAATTAGATCTTATTGGTCTCATGACACACAATTGTTGTGTCAAAATCGTAATTCCCCCAACATGCACACAAAATACCATATATAATTCACAATACATTGCCAAATAGCCTAGAACTTGTTCCTATAAGTAATCATATGCCATGGGGTTATTTCTAATGGTCAAATGCATGATTAAGAAGCTATAATGAGAGAAAAATTCAAAAATTACTAATTGGGAGATGGATTCTCAATAAAAATATAATTGAACACGATCCGGACACGATCTCTGGCTCCAAAGTTCCTTCTCCTTGTGCTCCTTGCTTCTCCAAGATCCAAGGCTCCAAGAGTGATAAATTTGAGAAGAAAATGGATGTGAATTATGTAAAAAATCAATGGAGAAAAAATAGGAAATTGGGGATCTAGAATTTAGAAGCAAATGTAATGCAAATGAGGAGAGAGAGAGAGAGGATAACCACCGTATAATAGTAGCCGACATCTCCTCCCCTTTCCCAAGCAAAATTAAATGTCAAACTTACCCCTACATGGTGAATTATGAGGAATAATTAAGGTGAATATTTTTGGAAGTCTCTAACTAATTGTAATTAAACTAATTCTCCTTAATTTAATTAGTAGAATGACTAATGGGCTTGGGTACAAGTTGGGCTCACTAATTGTCATGACAAATCTAAATAGGTCAACATGTGTCAAGTCAAAATATCGGCTAGTCTCTCTAAGTAAACTAATTAACACAAGTTTCTAATGAAATAACTAATACTAGTCACACAAAATTATAGTTCAACATAATTAAATAATTAATATAATCATCACATTTATATTTAATATTATATTCCTAAAATCAAATACCCATACTAAATTACCAAACTACTCCTAGATGGAAAAAGTGAGGGTGATAATCCTACCCACCATAGAAAATTTTGTCCTCGAAATTAAGAAACTATCAAGAATAATCAATACAAGCAAGAAAGAATTATTCCTCACGGCTCAAATAAATAAGGCGCATCTCGGTCTTCCGCTCCCAGGTGCTCTCTCTTAAAGAGTGATGCCTCCATACGACGTGCACCAAAGGAATCGTTTGGTTCCGTAGTAACTTCTTCCTGCGGTCTAAAATCTCCACGGGCTGCTCTGGGTAGCTGAGAGTCGAACCAACCTCGATCTTCGAATGATCTTGTACATAGCTAGGATCTGCCACGTACCATATCTGCTGTGACATATGGAACACGTTGTGCACTCACTCTAATGCAGACGATAAGTCTAGTCTGTAGGCTATTGCACCGACCCTCTCAAGAACACCGAAGGGTCCGATGTATCGTGGACTAAGCTTTTTGCCTCCACCAAAGCGAATTGTGCCCCGTGTCAGAGAAATCCTCAAGAAAACCAAATCGCCAACCTAGCACGAAACACAGCCTTAGCACTCTAACTAATACAAGTAATGCAAAATAAAATCTATACCTTAAACTCCAATGGTCTTCGGTGGCTATCGGCCCAATGCCCTGTCTGTCCTGCGCCATCCAAAGTCTATCCCTGATGAGCTTCACCTTCTCAGCTGCATCTACAGCCATCTCTGGTCCCAATAAGGCTCTCTCACCAAAATCATCCCATGATAACGGAGTGCGGCATCTCCGTCCATACAATGCCTCAAACGACAATATCTCGATACTGGCTTGGTAGATATTGTTGTAAGAAAATTCTACCAAGTGAAGATGATCCTCCCAAGAGCCTCCAAAATCCAAAACACAAGTATATAACATATCCTCGAGAGTATGGATAGTCCTCTCCGACTGCCCGTCTGTCTGAGGGTGATATACGGTACTAGACTTGAGCTGAGTGCCCAAGCTGGCCTGCAAACTCCTCCAGAAGTGGGACATGAAACGACTATCTTGATCCGAGACTATGCTCATAGGAACTGTATGCAATCTGACTATCTGACACAGATACATCTCTATGAGCTGCTTCGTAGAAATACCTACTTTGATTGGCAAGAAGTGGGCTGATTTGGTCAACCTGTCTACGATGACCCAAATTGCGTCTTTACCTCCTAAAGAATGTGGAAGCCCCGATACAAAATCCATTATCACATGCTTCCACTTCCACTCTGGGATTAGTAAAGGCTGAAGAAATCCACCTGGCCTCTATTTTTTTGCCTTTACCTGCTGACATACCAAACATCTGGATACGAAGCTAGCAACTTTCCGTTTTATACCATACCACCAAATATGCTCTCTCATGTCCCTATACATCTTGTTGGTACCTGGATGCATAGAGTACTGAGATTGATGCACCTTCTGAAGAAACTCCTCGCGTAATGCTCCACTTGGCATACACAATCGGTATCGTGCTGCAATGATCCATCATCTGCAATACTGAAGTCCTCTTCCAATCCCATTTGGACCTGCGCTCTGATGCTCCTCAGAGACTCATCTTCGAACTGTGCGGCTCTGATCTGGTCCATAAACTCTGACTATACCTGAAGTCCCCACATCTGTGCTGCAACTCCAGGAACTAATACCTCAATACCCAAGCAATCAAGACCGGCCAACAAATTTTTGTCCCTCTTCAAGTACATAGCCACTGGACCTTCTCAAGGCATCATCGACTACGTTGTCCTTCTCTGGATGGTATTGTAAAGAAATATCGAACTCCTTCATCAACTCCAACCACCGCCGCTGCCTCATGTTGAGCTCTTTTTGTGTAAATACATACTTCAAGCTCTTATGATCTGTAAAGATCTCTACCCGCTCTCCATACAAGTAGTGCTTCCATATTTTAAGAGCAAAAATAACTACTACCAACTCCAAGTCATGGGTAGGGTAATTCTTCTCATGCGGGCATAATTGCCTGTAAGCATAGGCAATCAGCTTACTATTCTGCTGCAAAACACATCCCAAACCCTTATCGATGCATTACTATATAAAGAAAATCCTCTTGTCCCTGATGGAAATATTAATATTGGAGCTGTAGTCAACCCCTTCTTTAGTTCCTCAAAAGCAGACTGACAATCCTCAGTCTAGACGAACTCCACGTCCTTCCTGGTTAGTCTAGTCATCGGCTCCATAACCCTGGAAAAATTCTGAATAAATCTCCGATAATAGCCTGCCAACCCAAGAAAACTCATGATCTCCGCCACTGAACTCGGGATAGGCCATGACTCGACTATTGATATCTTCTTCGGGTCTACTGAGATTCCGTCTCCTGTAATTGTAATACCCTATTTCGCTCAAGCAGACTGCCGATTCAAACGACAAAAGTGTAATATCCCGACCCACTTTGCTCTGGCGAGAATACTCGTTTGAGGCAAAGGATATCCAGACTTGTCCCTTCAGGAGTTCGGCTTAGGCATTCAGAGGTTCGCTCAGAGTATCGCTCAACCGAGGCGAATCATCACTAAGGTGGGTGGCTACAGTGAACTTGTCTTTGCTTAGACAGCACAGTTAAAATATGGAACAATGCATGCTAGTCTCTATGTGAATCACCCCCTGCTTGCTAATAAGAATACAACGCACCTAGCTAAGGGAATAATCCCAACTTGTATTATTTGTGTTAGAACATGAAAATTGAAACATTGCTTATATTCAGACCCTCGCATGCTACCGTAGATCATGTAGCTCGAAAAGTCCCTTACAATTTCACTTCTCGACTTTCCTTCGGGCCCGGGCCAACGCGATTACTTAAGTTCTTAATGTTGCCTTGCCACAATATTTTCTACACGAAATCATGCCACAATCAAGAACACTATTGTGTATCGTGCATGCATTTGACTCAACCAGAAGACTATCAAATGGTTCTTCTGTGCAAAATGAATCTGCAAGTATCCAGGACCGTTGGGCCGCTAAGGTAGTCCCCGCACCAGGGGAATGCGTCAAGGCAAGTCTAACTCTGAACAAGATCATGTAAAGTTTATACCTGAATGATAATCACATAAAGTTACATCTGAACGAGAATCATGTCAAGCAAATCAAAATCACAGCTCATGGAGCAAACGCTCGGTTCAGAACAAGAATCATGGATTATCATGTCAAGTTGTGTGAAATTGGAAGACCCAAGACTTGCGTGTCATGGACAACTTGGAATCAAGGAGGATCTTCGGATCTCGTTCCACGGAGGTTCTGGGGCACCGGGGCCGACCGATCCGGATGGAACTAACATTTACTCTCACGTGCGGACGGGATGTCTTACGGCGCCTTACGTACTTTAGTTGCAATCCCATCTTTGTTCAAGACTATAACTCATTCTTTATAGCTATGCCAGCGACAAATGTTTATATAGATAAGTCATCCTCGCTTAGCGGCAATCCGTGTGCGAGTCATTGCATTACATTAAAAGCATCTGAAATATAGTCTCGCTCATAATACAGTATTTGCGTATGTATTGTCCTTGAATATTTATATCTGCTCGTGCTTAAATTAACTTGGTTTGCCTTGGACAGGAAAGGACAAATGGTAAGTTGGTAAGTCTCACCGTATTTTCTCTAATGTCGCACGACGCACTGCCATACGAATTAGGCTATTCAATCCTTGCCATAAAACTGATCCTAAGGCAACTAGAAAGACAACATAATAGTTGTTGCACGGAACCTATATTACGTGTTTGGATTTATTGAGCAGGCGAGTAGCCTCCCTACCAGTGCATTCGTGTACTGATAATCCACCAGGTTGTTTGCAGGGTGCAGAAAATCCTCGTTCGGTGTGGATGTCTCCTTCGTGCATGCTAAGGTATGTAGTGCACTCTGGAGCCTTAGAGCGCTGCATCCGAAACTGAAGCACATATACAAGACATAATGTTGGAACATCGTCTGAACTTTACCTGTATATCATTCCATAAATATATCCACTTGGCACGCTTTTACTATTTTGAAGAGAGAGATCGGAGCAAATTGTAATGCCGGCTATACGCCGCTTGTAACACTTGTTTATATCAATAAAGAGTTTGTTGAACTTTTACTTATGTTATTCAATACTTCTGCTATTGTCGACTCAGTGAACTTGTTACCAAATCGCCTATACGTTTATAATTCCGCTGTACTCGGATAATCTGTGCGACTCTGTGGCTTAGAACTCCTACCGCCAGCTAACGAACCACGGCCTTGCACGGGATCATACTCGTGCGGCATCACGCCCAGATGGGTCAAGCGATCACCCCGCGAGAGTGCTGGCACAGTGATTCCCGCCTAACGGGGATGGCCGATTAGCCTGCGAAAGATCGGGGCGTGACAGATTGGTATTAGAGCTTGGATATACACCTTTGGACTTCGTTTCGATTATCTCAGTTTCGAAAGCTCGTTCGTAGGTTATGTGCAAGCTCTCTCTCAATGTCCCAAACAGAATGTTCCAACAATGAGTTTAAATACTTTCAAAAAGCGTATTTGAATGATGTGATTGCTTATATGAGATCGTAATGCTAAGGCCTTTGTGCCGACCTGTGCAAAACCCTTTAAATTTTTTGCAAGTAGCATGTCTGATTTTACTATCTCTAAGTTTGGTTGAATGCATATGTTTGAGGGACGCCTTGAACGTGTGCACGATCCAAGACTCAAGTAGATGTGAAACTCGAGTACTAAGACTTCGCTATCACTGAGTTGGTTGACATGCATATGTTTGAGGGGCACTTCGAATATGTGCACGATCCAGACTCGCGATATGCTGATCTCAATGCTAGTGCAAGTGAATATCCAAATGAACAAGTATAATGACTTGTATAGGTTTACCTCAGCCTTAGATCGTTAATCAAGAACAATTGAAACATACTCCGCGTTAAGCAATATGTCCCGTGCTAAGGCGCAAATAAGACTGACCCAACATACATGCGACACGACGTAAGAACCGAGTAGGAGATTATGTTCAATTGGATTTAGGGGTACCGATTGCTACGCTTATGATAGATTCCATAATGCGTTAGTACGGCTTGCCCTCAGTAAGTCTCGAAGACGAGATTTTTTTTGAGTTGGGTATGATGTAACTCCCCGTTCCACTCAAGCAGACTGCCGATTCAAACGGTAAAAGTGTAATGTCCTGACCCGCTTTGCTCAGGCCAGAATACTTGTTTGAGAAAAAGGATATCCAGACTTGTCCCTTCAGGAGTTCAGCTTAGGCTTTTAGAGGCTCGCTTAGAGTATCGCTCAACCGAGACAAATCATCGCTAAGGTGGGTGGCTATGGTGAACTTGTCTTTGTTTAGCCAGCACACTTAAAATATGGAATGATACATGCTAGTCTCTAGGTGAATCACCCCCTGCATGCTAATAAGAATATAATGCACCTAGCAAAAGGAATAATCCTAACTTGTATTGCTTGTGTTAGAATATGAAAATTGAAATATTGCTTATATTCAGACCCTGGCATGCTACCCTAGATCATGTAGCTCGGAAAGTCCCTTACAGTTTCACTCCTCGGCTTACCTTCGGGCTCGAGCCAACGTGATTACTTAAGTTCTTAATGTTGCCTTGCCTCAATATTTTCTACACGAAATCATGCCACAATCAAGAACACTATCGCGTATCGTACATGCATTCGACTCAACCAGAAGACTATCAAATGGTTCTTCTGTGTAAAATGAACCTGCAAGTATCCGGGACCGTTGGATCGCTAAGGCAGTCCCCACACCAGGGGAATGCGTCAAGGCAAGTCTAACTTTGAACAAGATCATATAAAGTTTACACGTGAATAATAATCACTTAAAGTTACATCTGAACGAGAATCACGTCAAGCAAATCAAAATCATAGCTCATAGAGCAAATGCTCGGTTCAGAACAAGAATCATGGATTATAATGTCAAGTTGTGTGAAATTGGAAGACCCAAGACTTGCGCGTCGTGGATAACTTGGAATCAAGGGGGATCTTCGGATCTTGTTCCACGGACGGTTCCGGGGCACCAAGGCCGATCCGATCAGGATGGAACTAACATTTAGTCTCACGTGTAGATGGGATGGCTTGCGGCGCCTCACGTACTTTAGTTGTAATCCCATCTTCGTTCAAGACTATAACTCATCCTTTATGGCTATGCCAGCGACAAATATTCATATAGATAAGTCATCCTCGCTTAGCGGCTATCCGCGTGCAAGTCATTGCATGACATCAAAAGCATACAAAATATAGTCTTGCTCACAACACAGTGTTTGTATATGTATTGCCCTTGAATGTTTATACCTGCTCGTGCTTAAATTAACTTGGTTTGCCTTGGATAGGGAAGGACAAATGGTAAGTTGGTAAGTCTCGTCGTGTTTTCTCTTATGTCACACGCGCACTGCCACACGAATTAGGCTATTTAATCCTTGTCATAAAATTGATCCTAAGGCAACTAGAAAGACAACATAATAGTTGGTGTATGGAATATATATTACGTGTTTGGATTTGTCAAGCAGATGAGTAGCCTCCCCACTAGTGCATTTGTGTAATGATAATCCACCAGGTGGTTTACAGGGTGCGGGAGAACCTCGTTCGGTACAAATGCCTCCTTCGTGCGTACTAAGGTGTGGAGTTCACTCTGGAGCCTTAGAGCACTACGTCCAAAACTGAAGCACATATACAAGACATAATATTGGAATATCGCCTGAACATCACCTGTATATTATTCCACAAATGTAACCACTTGGCACACTTTTACTGTTTCAGAGAGAGAGAGATCTGAGCGAATTATAATCCCGGCTATACGCCGCTTGTAATACTTGTTTATATCAATAAAGAGTTTATTTTACTTCAACTTGTGTTATTCAATGCTTCCTCTATTGTCGACTCAGTAAACTTGTTACCAAATTGCCTATGCGTTTATAATTCTGCTGCACTCGGACAATCTGTGCGACTCTGTGGCTTCGAACTCTTACCGTCAGCCAACGAACCACGGCCTTGCACGGGTGTGGCTCACGCTCGTGCGACATCATGCCTAGATGGGTCAAGCGATCGTCCCGCAGGAGCGCTGGCACGGTGATTCTCACCTAGCAGGGACGGCCGATTAGCCTGCGGGAGGTCGGGGCGTGACAGTAATCAAATGCCCGAGGAAGTCAACCTTATCATGGATGAACTCATACTTCAAAAGCTTGCCATAAATTTTTTCCTTCCTGAGGGTCTCCAGAACTATCCTAAGGTATTTATTATGCTCCTACGGAGTCTTCGAATAAATCAAAATATCATTAATGAATACTACCATAAATTAATCCAAATACTGATGAAACAACGTATTCATCAGGTTCAAGAATACCGTCGGGGCATTAGTCAACCCAAACGACATTACTAAGAACTCAAACTGCCTATAACGAGTCCTCAAAGTTGTCTTCGAAGTGTCTTCCTTCTTTACTTTCACCTGGCGGTACCCCGACCTCAACTTTATCTTTGAGAATACCTTCGCTGTACTCAACTGATCAAATAAATCATCAATCTGTGGCAATGAGTATTTGTTATTGATAGTGAGGTTGTTGAGTACCCTGTAGTCAATACACATGCGTACCCACCCATCCTTCTTCAGTACAAATAATATCAGAGCATCCTACGGTGATGAACTGGAGCGGTTGAAGCCCTTGTCCTGCAACTCATCCACATGCTTTCTCAACTCTGCCAGTTTGCTGTTGTTCACCCTATAGACTTATGTGATATCGGCTCTGCGCCTGGCACCAAGTCTATAGAGAACTCTACATCTCTGTTTGGTGGCAATGTCGACAACTCCTCCGAAAAGACGTCAACATACTCTACAATTAATGAATATGACGTCTCCTGCTCTTCCACCATAGCTCTACAGAAGTCTCCCTCGCTCTGCTCTGCTGCTCCTCTGACGAACTCAAACTCTGGCTCTTTGGTGCCTGAAATAAAACTCTGCCTCCACGACAATCGATACTAGCATGGTGCCTACTCAACCAATCCATACCGAGTACTATATCATAGCTAGAAAGTGGCATTACGAGTAGATACACGCTCAACTCTCGGCCTCCCAAAGAAACTCTCCGATCCTTGTAAACATCACTAACTAGAATAATGCCACCCCCGGTCATGATCTTGCAAGTCCTCGTCAACGGTTCAGTCTCAAGATGGTATTTCAGAGCAAAAGATACAGATACAAAACTATGTTAAGCACCAAAATCAAATAAAGTATTAGCTAAAAAAGAATCAAGATAGACTGAACCTGAGATAACATCACCGATTGGCTCCTCCTCCTCTTCGACGGTCAAGGCAAAACTCACCTCTTTCACTGGGCACCTCTCTGTTGCTGTTAGTGCTAGCGCACTGCTGCTATTATGGTGGTAGAGGAGGTCCTCTCTGATGTCCTGCTGGTGGTCTCGCGGGTGCTCTCTGTGCTTGAGCTTTCCCCTCAGCTGGACGAGCTGGAGGTTTAGGACAAGCCCTCAACTAATGGTCTCCTGATCTACAGAATAAGCACTGGCCCAATCTTATCCTACACATATCCCATCCGTGTCCTTGCTTCTTACAGAATGGGCAAGGAATAGCTGGCCTCTGGATCTGGTGCATCTGTTGTACCGGCGCTCTAGCTAGTCCATGATACTGCTGCCTCGGCTGCTGGAAGTGCCTTTGATGCTTCTTCTGAAAGTGTGGTCACTTCATTGGACGACCCGTATGTATATTGGATCCTTCTATGTCTCTCGGCCTCTTAGAGCCAACATCTAGATTATCCTCTTCCCGTTGTGCCTACCTCAGAATCTCCTTAAAAGTAGCGGTGGAGTCTCCATTCCTATGTGATTTAATCTCCTTGTTCAGGCCATTCCTGAACTTCTTGGCCCTTGTTCTGGGGTTTTGTCCCTCCACAAAGTGGCCTAATCTGTAATACTCTGCCTCATACTCATCCACAGTCATACCTCCCTGAATGAGGTACTGAAACTGCCTCTCTAGAGATGTCAAAGCCACATCTGGGAAGAACTTTTCCTTGAAGAGCTCCTTAAAAGCTTCCCAAGTAAGTCCCAATTTTGAGATCCTGGGTCCGTCCTGAACCAAGTCAATGCGATATCAAACATCATGCTTCCTGCGGCCTCTACCTGCAACTTCTCTGGAATTTGCGCCAGTCGCAGGTTTCCCTTAATGTCTTCAATCCAATCATCAGCATAAATAATCCCTTCAATACCTTTAAAGTACTTTGGCTCCATCCTCTTGAAGTCTATGATAGTCCCCGGCCGCAGCTACTGCGGGGTAAACTGAGATGGTGCCATCCATGGCTGGACTAAGGTGACTTTCTCGACTGCGGCGAGTGCAATTTGGTAAGCATTCTCAATGCCCTGCCTTATAACCTCTGATTGGCACTGCTGCGCCTCTATTATTTACTGAAAGAGGGAAAACATCAGTGTCTGAATAACTGCGGATGGTGTGGATGGAAGATCCCCTGAAACTATTGCCGCTACCCTCTGTACCGGAGGTGGATCACCTTTGAAAGCTGCTGCAAAAATGCCCACCTGGATCGGTGAAATAGATCTCTGAAATGTAGCTGTTGGGACAATATCAGCTGGTGCTGCCCTCAAAGGCGACGAAGTGACCAATCTCGCTGATATTGTGTTTTAGCACTGGAAACGCGTCTTCGACGACATCCTGATGATAGATTGAATAAAGGAATCAATATTGAGTATGATACGATATCATCAAAGAATGACATAATTATTTAAAGTAAAGCAAACATTCTAATAGATAAGGATAGCCAAACTGATATTGGAAGTTTTTCCTAGTTGTTATTGAGTATACTCTTAGCCTAAATCCTATTTTCTAAAGCATGCTCGTAGTACTCTAGGTAAGCACTACTACGACATCGCTCTAAATGCGACTCTAGACCTGCATGGACCACCACTAAAAATGTATCAAGATCCACACTTGGAATAAAGGCACGAGTAGTGAGCAACACCCAGCCTACGCCATAACATCGACGATAAACGCTCTCTGGGTCAACTCTACTATCTAAATATGTCATAAAATATATATACATGGTACCTGTCAAACATCTCAACTCCAAATAGAGGAACAATATGGTATCTGATAATGATAATCTATTCTTAATCATAATGCAAACTAAGGAAGATAAAGCATGAGCTGAAATAACAAAACAAAGAGTCACAACACATCCACAAGACTAAAATAATATATACATGCCATAAGCCTCAATAAAAAGTCTAATACAAGTCTACACAGATAATCTAAGCCTCCTCAGGCTCTGTTACTAAGTCCACCTGCTCTAATAGAGTATCCTCTAATGGTATGCTGTATTGCGGTCCATAGTAAGTAGGACATCGGTCCATAAGCCAATCATCTGAAAATATATCCAGTCAGGATTGGAGCGAAGTACATACCTCTGAAAGTAGTTTCAAATACATAATCGAACATATATAAAAGATAATCGAAAAGAATACAAGATAACTAAACCTCAAAAATTAATGAACTAGAGTGAGCAGGTAATGTACTGGAATGAAGAACAGGCAATAGAATCTCTGCAATGAAAAAAAAAGATAAAATTAGCTACTGTGCCATAGAGTGCAAGTTTATTATGTGATCAGTTTGGGTTGAACACGAATACAATATGGTAACTCGATTACACGTGTGATATATAATCGACATATACACGAATACACTTGGGCTTGATCGCATAACCAACTCCTACTCCTCCACCCCCAACCAATACTTATGGATTCAATCACGACATAAACACGCACACTGACCACGAGTAGTGTGTGAACAGAAAGTACACTAAAATCAATACCCGATATACACGATAAAATACATGTGAAGGAGTACCCGCTGAATACGGTAAGGAATAACATCTCATGACCGGATCTATATAGTACCAGTCCGTGAAACCACTGTATCAGAATCAAGTATACAGTTCTAGAATATGTAATATATATACACTATCATGAAATAAAAACTAACAAAGAAATGTACTCGCCTGTGGTCCTGAGCAATGAATGTGAAACTGTATCCGAATTGGTGTTATTTTAGGGATGTAATATAAACGAGAAAAGATTTGATAAATGCAGAAAATGAGGTCTTGTACGAAGACCTGCCCTTCTTTTATGTTTACAAACAAGATTGTACAAATTTGATCCTACACGAGGATGTCTAAGTATAATTTATTTAATCTGGGTGAATATTGCTATAGGTGTCTGAACTGCAGTCGATCACTTTAGCCCTTGGACCACATGATATTGAAGAAGTACCGTGGAAGACAGGTAGCAGCTTCGAGGGTGGCTGAAGAGGGTGGAAGCCCGATGCCAAAGTCGTCGATCCCTTTCCTTTTGCCTGAACTCCGAATTCTCCTCTCTCTCTCTCTCTCTCGACCGTTGGATCTGGTACTGGATCTCTTGATCAGTTTTCAGACCTAATTTCTTTGACCCTCCAATTTGTCGACCTGATTCCTCATTGATAGAGGTCTCTATTTATAGAGTTTTAGTGACAGTGACCACTCAATCGGTATAAAAACCGAGTAGTGGAAAGTACAGCACCCTTTTACACAACGGTTAAAATAACCAAAGCCTGCGTATAGATGATCCTTTGAATGAGCGTGTGACACGGGTCCAACTAAGGGACAAAACACGTATAATCGCTACGAAGATCACGGCGTAAAAGCCACGCAGGTAGGTATCCCTCATGTAGAAGAGGTTGGCATAGAAGCCAATGTCTGTCACCATGGCATAGAAGCCAAATAGTTATCAAACCGGCATAGAAGCCGAATAGGCGTAGAAGCCAAGTGGTCATAGAGGCCGAGTGGGCGTAGAAGCCGAGTGGTCATAAAGGCCGAGTAGGTGTAGAAGCCGAGTAGGCACAGAAGGCCGAATGGGCGTAGAAGTCGAGCAGGCACCGAAGCTGAATGGGCGTAGAAGCCGAGCAGGCACCGAAGCTGAATAGGCGTAGAAGTCGCTGCGTAACGTGCCAGAGTGATGATGTGGACTTTTAGCCGGAATTACGGCTCTTTGGAGATAATCAGATCTCTTGCATTAAATGCAGAGATCTGCCCCCATCCTGTGCATTAAATGCAGATGCTTGTCTTTAAGATTTGCCATCATTCTGGGTATTAAATGCAGATACGCACCTTGAACCCTGTGCGAAGAGTAATCGCTGCTGTGGCAGTCTGTTTGTCTTCTGCGGAGCGTAAGGAGCTCATGTTTGCCTGTGAAAAACTAGGCAGCGTATTCCCTTGTATGCGTAGGAGTAGCTCTCGCAAAGGGGATATCACTAAACGACGGTTCGGTGACATTTAATCAAATCTTCTGCATTAAATGTGGAGATCCGCCATCATCCTGTGCATTAAATACAGAGACGTATTTTGAAGGTCTTCCACCCTTCTGTGCATCAAACGCAGAGACATGCCTCGGGCATCTGTCAGTATTCGGCGCATTAATTGCAAAGACGTGCCTTGAGGGCCTGTCACCACCCTGTGCATTAAATGCGGAGACGCGCCTCGAGTCCCGTACGGAGTACAGATTTTGACGTGGCAGGCGATTTGTCTTCCGCGGAGCGTAAGGAGCTCTCATCTGCCTGTGTAAAACTAGGCAGCGTATTCCTCTGTGTACGTAAAAGCGGTTCACGCAAGGGAAATAGCAGTAAATGACAGCCTGGGTTGCAGTGCCGTGCCATCATTATAGCCGTCGCCTGGGTAGTCGAGCAGTATCCCTTTGTCAGAAGTCGAGACGTCAGGTTCATTGCAAGATTTGACAGGTTCATTATAGAGAATACAAAGCGTCCCTCGTACACTTTAATGCTGCATTGAAAGAGGATAAGTTTTACGCCATAAAGGCGATAAAGCACCCTGTTTATGCTGAAGCAGCCTGGACATACTGCCCTACGCGGATGGTCCTCGAGCCTATATTTCACGCTGCGCTTGGCAGAGAAGCTCTGATGTCACGTTGAAGGCTCTGAAGTCCTTTGTTTATGCTGCTTTGCATCAATATGCTGCGTAGAGCTATCCAGCATATTTTTTATGCTTCTACAAGACCCCCTTCAAAGCTTTTAAATTCCTCGTAATTTGAAACGCTTTGAATGAAGCATGAACCGCTCCTCGTAACTCGAAACATTTCTGAATAGAGTTTTAAAACGGTCGAGGCTGACTTTATAGCAGTTTTATTGGGGATCGGTGCTCTCTCTCGCCTATAAAAAGGCTGAGGAGTTCTCCTGTTCTTCCCACATTTCCTTCATCATACAGAGATGATGGCCGTAGTTCGTCGGGCCGATTTGAGGAAGAAGGAGATCATGCTCTTCCAGCATGTAAGGTGCCGAAAAAGACGGCATCTTCGAGCAAATGTCCTCTGCAACGATGGATCATAGAAGGATATCATAGCCTCCTTTGCTCGGGATAATCAGCAACTTTGTATGGTGGTTCTTCGGGAGAGACGAAGAATTATTTTTTTACCACGCTGCTTGCAAGTGGCACCTTCTCCCGTTACCTCCGGTGACGAGAGACAGACAGACTAGCTCTGTCCCGGCTTGAGTGGCGTGGGTCTGTAGGAAAGCAGATTTACCCTGCTTTCCTTCTGTTGGAGGATGGGTCTATGCCCATTTTTGTATCCTCCCGCCACTGATCATCTTCTTGGAAGAAGAGGAAGATCTCCACCAATACGAGAACCTGTCAGAACAGATTCTGGGCGCTATCTTCAACCGACGACGGGGAAGTCCTTTTTAGACGAGATTTCCCTTATATGTAGTCATAAAAATGAATAAAAACCCTTGTAGATTGGATTTTCCTCATATGTAATCATGACTTTAATTTTAATAAAATTGTCTTTCTTCCGTGCATATGATCATCTTGCCAAACTTTGCTGCTGTGAAGTCTGAATATGTGTAGCTTCGACACGTCTGATTTTTTATGCCGACTCTGTTTAGAAAGAGTGCTAGGTCCTGTCCTATCATTTACGCATAACTAGGGATGCGTAGAAAGCCGCTTTAGCATTCGAGTGTTCGAACTGTCCTGCTATTTTAGGAGTGAGGAACCACGTAGAATTCTGAACTGTTACTTCTGATAATAGAATTTCTTTGTCCAGACATCATCTTCAAGAATGATTTCTCGGAAATCCCTTGGAACAGGGCGAGAAGTGGCTGTCAAACTGATTTGCCATCCTGGTAGATGAAATATTCAGACTGGAGTCTGGATAAACTTCGAATCGACCCATGAAGAAGAGTAATTTTTCAATGTTTGAACTCTGCATGCTTCAGGTACTTGGGATATCTTGAGGTCAAGAAGGAGTATCTTCTATGTGAACTCATGTAATTGACCGCTTTGAGGATCGTTCAGATGTACGCGTATTCTGGCCTGCATATCTTTCAGATATGTGGGAAGTCATGGAGCACAAAATCATAAGTTGGCAGTCTCTGAGCATAAACTAAACACCATAGAGCGTGAAATCATAGACTTGTTGTTCCTGAGCGTGAAGTCGTAGGTTTCTAGCCGCTCGAGCATAAAAGCTATCGAGCACAAAGGCATCCGGTCGTAAAAATCCGACTTGTAGCTGTCAAACATAAAGTCGTAGATTCGTAGCTGTCGAGCGTAGAAAGCTCCTTAGCGTAGAAATGTAGATTTGTTGCTTCTAAAAAGAAAATTTTCCGAGCGTGAAGTTGTGGATCCGTCGCCTCCGAGCGTAAACTAAGCGCCACCGAGCGTAAGATCATCGATTTGGTATCTGCTGAGCGTGAAGTCGTAGGTCTGTAGCCTCTCGAGCATAAAAGCTATCGAGCACAAAGGCATCCGGGCATAAAACCATAGACTTATAGCTTGCGAGCGTAAAACCGTAGATCTGTAGCTATCGAGCGTAGAAAGCTTCTTAGCGTAGGAACCATGAACTTGCTTTGCGCAAAAAACTTTTCGAATTCGCCGACTGTCCGCCTTCTCTGAATAATAGGCTGACGTGGGACCCAATTATAACCGAATATTAATTAGGAGATTTGGTTTGGGGTCCGAGGAGTTCATCCGAACTCTATATATATCCCAATTTTCTGAGGGGAAAAACTTTCCATCCGTCTTCTGTGAGAGAAAGCTTTCGACTGTTCGAGTTCTTCTCCATTTCTTCTTCGAGTCTTTAAAGTTTTCAGTAATGGCTTCGAAACAAACTTCCTCCGCTAAGGGAAAGAAGGTTGATTCTTCTTCTCGTTCTTTGGCCCAAGCGAGAGCGTCTCTGGTTGGACAAGGCGAACTTCATTCTGAGCGGAGCATCCCGCCGACGAGTAGTGCACCCGGCCTGGAAGGTAGAGTTCTTGGAAAAAGAGAGAATGACTAAAAATCCTTCGCACACGTTGAACGTGACCGCGCTAGGTCATCTCCTGTGCTGATAGCCTCTTTGAGGAAGATGATGCACGGAGACGTTTTATCTTTTTATGCCCACATTCCTAATGTGTCAGCGTAAAAACTTCATTTTTTTCGCAGTCAAGCGTAAAAGCTTTGACCGCCGAAAACTTGGTGTATACTATTAAAATTTGAGTTTTAGGCTTGTGGATGAAAATCATGGCGTAATAACTCAATTTAATTAATCTGGCGTAAAGCACAGACCGTATACTGCCAATTTTTAAGGAAATAGATTCCAGTGTAATAACTCAAGTTTTACAGTCTCGGCGTAGAGCACGGACTGCTGATTTTCCTTTTTGCGGATGCTGCAAGTCCCGAAATGTCTAGTTAGGAACTGACGTATTTCTTCTGTGCTTTTGCAGTTAACTTGCATGAGTCTCCGCTGGCTGAAGTGATGGGCTCTGCCGCTGGGATGCTGCACTCCAACTATTTGGAGGATATGTCACACGTGACATTTTCTATCTCCGGGCCCTAATATCCCGAAGGAAGGGCAATTCTGATATCGGCTCAGGGTGAGCGAACGCTGCTGAATTTGATCAACGGGGAGCCCCTAATATACATAGACGGGGAGCAATACCTGAAGCCGGCTTTCCTCTTCGGGGACATGATTGACAAGCAGTCCCAGACAAAGCCCAAGAGAGAACTCTGGGTTTTCCCTGCCGAGGGTTTGGTCTTGTATCTGCCCAATATGCCGAGAGACTACCCCATCTCGGCCTTCTTTCTGCTACGCATCCGAGGAAGATGTCGTGGACGCTGACTCCCGATCTTCACGGCATGCCAGGGAAGATCTTTCATCTGAGAGGAGCTGACCAGTGGTCGTTTGTCAGCCGATCTTCAAGGCTTTGTGATGCTGTTCAGGGGGCTGTACCCGGGCAGTGTCCCGAGAGAAGACAGTTTGGTAATCCAGCCGGTCCAGTTACCAACTTTCTGTAATGATTTTATGGGGCGTGGGGGGTATACCCTAAGGTGAACCCTCGGTGTGGCGGGTGGATCACCCCTTTGAATCTTCGATGGGCTCGCTTAGTTGATTGGGCTTGAAGCATTTCCAGACCGAGTTGGAGAACATCAGTCAGTTTGCAACTGTGAGTGCGACCAGTGTTGGGTTAATTCCTAACCCTAACCTGTTTCTGGCACTGATGGAGCGATATATTTCGTTTACCGGGACCTTCGCCACTCAATTGGGGGAGTTGGGATTGGCCCTGCATGAGATGGCAGAGATCTCAAGACTGCCGATGGGGGATACTCCATACAAAGAGTATATTCCCACGAACCAGGAGCTGGGGGGCTCAGACCCTCGAGTAGTGGAGGTTTATCAGGAGCTGCTGTGCCACTAACTCGCCTGTGCTGCTTTTTATGATGAGCCCTCAAATTAGGCTCACATCAGCAAATGGACGTCCTACCTCTTCTTTTACCGATCCAGGACTGCCAAGCCGGAGAAGGTATTGGAGGGCAAGAATCTGCCTGTGAATCCCCTGAGTGCGCTTAATGCTCAGGTAGTTGACGATCTCATAGTGGATGCTGGTGCTCTGGACCGATTCCTCGACGAAGGGACGGGAAAGTATCCTGAAGGCACTAAGGCCTATAGCTATTTGAGGCGCTGTCTCAGGCCTCTGTCCAGGGAGGCTCAACTGGCTGGCTTCCTTTTTATATGGCTGCGCCGAGTAGTAGTGTCTGGCATCGCATCTGCGGACCGCATTCACCGCAACACGCTATGGCCTACAGTGCGTCTGGTGTTCGGGACAAGACTGGGCTTGCTCCCTGCTATGGTGTGCCGTATATAAGCTGGCCTGAGGGCCATGATTGACGGGCTGCTCGTCGATGAAATTTGGCGTGATAGCTTTCCCAGGATAGAATTACCATACCTGTATTTGATAGGGTGGTTAATTCTCCATAACTCCCGGGTGATGTCTCCCGGTTCCGGCAGTAGTTCGAGGGGTAGTTTCTTGTTGAACTACAGGAAGTCTTCCTGGAACGTGAACACAGTTATAGACTGTCGGCGGGCCCTAGGATTCAGTCATAGTTGGAAGCTTTTCTGTACCACCCCTCTTGTACATCACAATCAATCGGGGATTAGGCTCGAGGATTCGGGTAGAGAGAAGATCATTCTTTCTTCCTAAGCTTTTAACTGGTTGGTCTGCATTAGACCATCCCATCTGTTATACAGAAGCGAAGATCATTGCTTCCTGGAGCCCTACTTGCCCAGTCGGTTCGCCCGGCAGTTTGGGTATGATCAGTTGCACGTAGGCAATGCCGTCACCAGCTTCAGGTCCAGAGGTGGACTCATTGATAGAGCGAGGGGATGACGATATTTTATCATGGGCTACACTGGGGCAATTTGTATTGTGTCCGTCATTACATATGGCTGCGCCGAGTAGTAATGCCGTCACCAGCATTACTTGTGCCCGTCATTACATAGTTGGAAGCTTTTCTATACCGCCCCTCTTGTACATCGCAATCAATCGGGGATTAGGCTCAAGGATTCGGGTAAAAAGAAGGCCATTCTTTCTCCCGAAGCTTTTAACTGGTTGGTCTGCATTAGACCATCCCATCTGCTATACAGAAGCGAAGATCATTGCTTCCTGGAGCCCTACTTGTCCAGTCGGTTCGCCCGGCAGTTTGGGTATGATCAGTTGCACGTAGGCAATGCCGTCACCAGCTTCAGGTCCAGAGGTGGACTCATTGATGGAGCGAGGGGATGGCGATATTTTATCATAGGCTACACTAGGGCAATTTTTATTGTGCCCGTCATTACATATGGCTGTGCCGAGTAGTAATGCCGTCACCAGCCTTACTTGTGCCCGTCATTACATAGTTGGAAGCTTTTCTGTATCGCCCCTCTTGTACATCGCAATCAATCGGGGATTAGGCTCGAGGATTCGGGTAGAGAGAAGACCATTCTTTCTCCCGAAGCTTTTAACTGGTTGGTCTGTATTAGACCATCCCATCTGCTGTACAGAAGCAAAGATTATTGCTTCTTGGAGCCCTACTTGCCCAGTCGGTTCGCCGGGCAGTTTGGGTATGATCAGTTGCACGTAGGCAATGCCGTCACCAGCTTCAGGTCCAGAGGTGGACTCATTGATGGAGCGAGGGGATGGCGATATTTTATCATGGGCTGCACTGGGGCAATTTTTATTATGAATCTCCTGAGTGCGCTTAATGCTCAGGTAGTTGACGATCTCATAGTGGATGCTGGTGCTCCGGACCGATTCCTCGACGAAGGGACGGAAAAGTATCCTGAAGGCACTAAGGCCTATAGCTATTTGAGGCGCTGTCTCAGGCCTCTGTCCAGGGAGGCTCAACTGGCTGGCTTCCTTTCTATATGGCTGCGTCGAGTAGTAGTGCCTGGCATCGTATCTGCGGACCGCATTCACCGCAACATGCTATGGCATGCAGTGCGTCTGGTATTCGGGACAAGACTGGGCTTGCTCCCTGCTATGGTGTGCCGTATACAAGCTGGCCTGAGGGCCATGATTGACGGGCTGCTCGTCGATGAAATTCGGCGTGATAGCTGTAATGCCCCGTTCCCCCTATTCGGGGAGCGCGGCCAAGAAATACTTACGACCGTCCGAACGGGACAGATTGAATTAAGATCCTTTCCTCGTTATGGATTGGTTTCTTCGGAATCAGGTCCCATATACAATGGATTGTGCCTCGAGGATGGACTCGGCGGCAGAGTCGAGAGGGGCCTTTCCGTTGCGTTGGTTTCTTGTCCGTTTTCGTGCCGCTTGGATGCTTTCTTGTTGGTTTTATGACTTGCGTTTTCTTGAACGGTTTCAATGGATTTCATTGCTTTCGTTCTTAGGATTTCGCATTTCGTATCGAGCCTTGGAGACCGAAGCAGGAGGTATTGATCATTCGTTGGTGCGTGCAGGTGATCGTGTAGACGACGCGCGAGCGGAGTCTTAGGGGTCTCTCATTCTTCTTCCTATTCAACAAACTTGTGAGTGGCTCTATTTCGATAAGCACCTTCTTTCCAAGGGCTCCGTTCATAATAACATTGACTCAGTGGTGCATTCAATCAAACGATACCAATTAAGTAACAAGTTGGATAACAAGATAAGATAAGAAGTAGGCTTGGAACACCCATTGCTTGTCATACAAACCTTGCATAAATTCATTGATGCATGCATGTTCGTCGGGTGTTTAATGGGTTGGTATCTATTGATAGTTCAAAGTATTCTTCTATAAATTGCTGCATGTTATTTCATATAACTGTTGGTTGATTGTGATAGTACAGTAAAGCAGTTTCATACATGATGTTCTTTAAATCGCTGGTAAGTAAATCTGTGAAGTAGAGTTCATAGAAATGGTCATGGGAATTCTTGTGCACAAGGGATCCAGGTTCCTGCGAGCGGTTACCGGGGCACCGGGCCGTTTCGACCCGGGCGGAATCTAATTTCTTAGTCGTGGGAGCGGGAAATTGTAGCGGGGCTAGCTACCCGCGCTGCAAGCGTCGCCGCCAGCCCAGACTAAACCCATGATGGCTGGTAGACAACAAAGAAAGATATTGTGTATATTTAAACTGTGCAGACTAACTATGTCTTCGTGACAGGGAAGGCTATGGTAAGTTGTACAGGTGGTTCAGACGGTATAGGTAAAGTCACCGAACGGTGGCATGTGAAGTTATGTTATTTTGTTTTTGCATACCTGCTAAATGAAATCTGAACTAGGCAAGAATAGAAACCCACCTAAGAACATAATTATAGCATACTCATTAGACCTCATCTCATGAGCTTGGTAAAGTTGAGCAGCTAGCCTTCACCAGTACTTTTCGAAGTACTGACCCTCGTTGTAGCAGGTTCCCCGGCGCAAGGCAACGCGGCGAGGAGATGAAGTTCTCTCCGGACATTTTGGGATCCTTGGCGGTTCGTAGCTAAGACTTTTGGAGGCTCAAGCTAGAAGCCTTTCACTCCCTCTCTCCGTTGCTGAATATCGCTAAGGCGATGGTGCTTACTCGCACCCAAGGTGGTTTTACGTTTTTGAATCTATGTAAAGGGACATAATGTATGGATCGGCTATCTCATTTTGCGTCCAAGTTTGTAAGCCCGTGGGGCATTTTATACTTTTGAGTCAAGCGATGTAAAAAGATGTTCATTATGAATAAAAGAGAAACTTTTCTATGCCTCAACCTTGTGTTATCTTATATGTCCACTCTGTTGCATTGTTCTAAAGAATATCCTTATGCCTAAGGCCTTGTGCACGCGCGCCCTGCGCGTGCACGGCATCACGTCCGGGGGACGATTATCGATTAGCCAAAATCGGGGCATGACATATTGGTATCAGAGCATGCTTCAGATCCTTTGATCTCACAAAGAAAGTTTCTAAAGAGGACCTTGTTCCTTCCGAGTAGACCCTTGAATTCGCTTGGCCAAAATGAGATACGTTCCATACAGTGAGTCCATAATATACCTTGAGACTAATACAAGTTACTTTCCTTTCAAGGAACGACTTCCGAGCCGGGTGCACAAGCGCAGATGGTGGCGCAAGTGCAAGCGAGTAGTTCAGGCACCTCGGGCAGCTCTGGGAGTCCAGCTGCCGCACCCTCTGTCAATCCGTTCGAACGAATGATGCGTTTGATGGAGACACAGCAGAAACAAGCTGAACTACGACAGAGTCAGTTCGAGTTACGGATTGAAGCTCAATTCGTGGCGCAGCGACTTCAGGCGGATACACAACAGAAGCAGATGAATAGTCTGCAAACAATGGTGACGAATATGGTCGCCAACAATCATTCTGCATCCGCCCCCGCAACCGTGCCTATAGTTGCTGAATCTACCGGACCGCAGAATTCCCAGGGTACCTTACCCTCAGGCGAGAATGGGTCAATCGTGTCGATATCTGAATTTAAGAAGATGTGCCGTGCTACGTTTAAAGGCACCGAGGACCCTTCCTTAGCAATGGACTGGCTGGTCGAGTTGGAGGACCACTTCGAAGCGCTGTGCCTAGATGAGACCAAGAAAGTGGCGTGTGCCCAGCTTCAGCTCCGACAAAATGCACATGATTGGTGGGATGTGCACAAGCAAGCTATTTTGAGTGAAGGTGGCACAACGGCTATCTCCTGGTCCGTGTTTCGCAAGGCCTTCTTGGAGGAATACCTTCCACCCGCCGTCCGTCGCGAAAAAGAAGACGAGTTTGCACTACTGAAGTAGGGAGACATGACCGTGCGTCAATACGCTTCAGAGTTCAACCGACTTACAAAATTTGCCAAGTCTCAGCTCGCCGATGCCGAAAGTCGTGCCAGAAAGTTCGAGCTCGGACTACGACCTTCTATCCGTGCCCACGTCGTAGTGACTCAATATCGTACCATGCGGGAGTCCTTGAATCATGCACTGTCCCTAGAGTCGCAGTATCCTCCAGTTAGCACCGGCGCTGTGCAAAATCACAATCACAAGCGTCCTGCCAACACAGGAGGAAACAACGCGCATAAGCGCCACAACAACAACGGCGGCTCCCAAGACTCGAATCAAGGAAGAAGGCAAGGACAAAATTGTGCCTACTGCCGCAAGCCAGGACACCACATCAGCGAATGTCGTGCGGGCAAAGGAGGATGTTTCAAGTGTGGCAAGGTGGGCCACATTGCTCGTAATTGTCCAACCCGTTCCAACGATCCATCTTCACACCGTCCGCAGCAGAATAATGACTCAGCTCAGGGTCAGGGGCAAACTCAACGAGCGAACCAGGCACCGGCAAACGCTCAGGGCCGAGTCTATGCTTTGACTCAGGATGAGGCACTTGCATCGAACACGACGGTGTCAGGTATATTACTTTTTAATAATGTACCTGCTCGAGTATTGTTTGATTCTGGTGCAACACATAGCTTCATTTCGGCGGATTTTGCCGCCGAACACTCATTCCCTATGACACCGCTAGGCTTAAACCTAAGTGTTAGCACTCCTTCGGGCATAGAATTATCGGCTCGCTTAGTCTGTCGTGAAGGTAACATTTGCATCGGGGGACGAAGATTGTCATTAGATGCGATAGTTCTAGACATAAGGGACTACGATCTTATTCTGGGGATGGATTAGCTCGGCGCTTGTTCAGCTACAATCGACTGTGCGAAAAAGGAAGTCGTATTTCGTTTGCCCGGCGAGATCGAGTTTTGCTTCACGTGCAGTCCTGAGTCGAAAGCGTCGAATGCCTGCATGGTGATCTCAGCAATGTCTGCTCGACGGATGATTCACTCCGGCTGCGAAGGGTACTTAGGTCCGTTCGAGACACTCGGCAAGATTGTGCAAACGTTGAGTCTATCCCCGTTGTGGCAGATTTTCCTAATGTGTTCCCCGACGAGTTGCCAGGCATGCCGCCCGATCGAGAGACAGAGTTCACTATAGACACGTTCCCAGAAACTCGACCAATTTCCAAGACGCCGTATCGAATGGCCCCGGCAGAATTGAAGGAGCTTAAAGTACAGTTGCAAGACTTGCTAGATCGAGGATACATTCGGCCTAGTGTATCTCCGTGGGGTGCGCCAGTACTATTCGTTAAGAAAAAGGATGGCTCGTTGCGGCTCTGCATCGACTACCGAGAATTGAATAAAGCAACCATTCGTAACCAGTATCCTCTTCCAAGAATAGACGATCTTTTCGATCAGTTGCAAGCTGCCACGGTATACTCTAAAATCGACCTTCGTTCGGGCTATCACCAACTAAAGATCAAGCCAGACGATGTGCCAAAGTCAGCTTTTCGAACTCGCTATGGCCATTATGAGTTCCTGGTGATGCCGTTCGGACTAACCAATGCACCCGCTGCCTTTATGAGTTTAATGAACCTTGTGTTCCGGCCCTACCTCGATAAGTTTGTAGTAGTATTCATCGATGATATCTTGGTGTATTCGAAGAGTGAGGAAGAACATGCAGAGCACTTGCGGACCGTGCTACAAACTCTTCGGGACAACCAGCTATATGCTAAGCTGAGTAAGTGTGAATTCTGGCTAAGTAGTGTATCTTTCCTCGGGCACATCATTTCTGCGGGAGGCATCTCAGTCGATCCGAAGAAGGTGGAGGCCATTGTCGAGTGGAAGCGACCTGCATCCGTTAGCGAGATTCGAAGCTTCCTCGGGTTAGCGGGCTACTACAAACGGTTCGTGAAGGATTTTTCCAAACTTGCACTACCTTTGACTCGCCTCACACAAAAGGGAGTCGCATTTGAGTGGTCCGCCGACTGCGAAGCTTCGTTTAAAGAGTTAAAGCATCGCCTCACCTCTGCCCCGTTACTTGTACTACCAGACGAGATCTCGGGATTCCAAATATTTAGCGACGCGTCCGGACAAGGTTTGGGGTGTGTACTTATGCAGCGAGATCGAGTGATAGCCTATGCCTCCAGGCAACTAAAGAAGCACGAGAAAAATTATCCTACACACGACCTGGAATTAGCGGCAATTGTCTTTGGCCTGAAATTGTGGCGACACTACCTTTATGGATTGCCTTGCCGAATTTATACTGATCACAAGAGCTTAAAGTACCTATTCACCCAGACAGACCTCAACCTTCGTCAGCGCCGTTGGCTAGAATTGATAAAAGATTACGACTTGACGATAGACTACACGCCTGGAAAAGGGAACGTTGTAGCGGATGCTCTGAGTCGGATCTTCATTGGGTCTCTGTCAGTCGATCGCAGGTTACGAAGGGACTTAGAAGAGTTGGGCATCGAACTCCGAATTCGATATCGTGGCGCACGGGTCGCTCAAATGCGATTCGTACCCAACCTAATAGAGCAGGTCACATCTACTCAGAAAGACGACCCTTTCCTAAGGAAGATGCACGAGCAGATTCTAGCGGGGAAGGCGAAGGACTTTACAGTAGATGAAAATGGAACGTTGCGGGTGAAAGGAAGGCTATGCGTCTCCGATGATTCAGAACTTAGAAAGGAGATCCTTGCGGAAGCTCATTACGCAGCCTATACGATCCATCCCGGGAGCACGAAGATGTATAAGAACCTCCGAACGACCTTCTGGTGGCACGGCATGAAGAAAGATGTTGCACTCTTTGTGTCCCAATGCATAACTTGTCAAAGGGTGAAAGCAGAGCATCAGAGGCCGGGCGGGGAGATGCAAAATCTTGCTATACCGGAATGGAAGTGGGAGCACATCTGCATGGATTTTATTGTTGGCCTGCCAAGGACGCAACGGGGGAACGACGCGATCTGGGTTATCGTCGACCGGTTAACCAAGTCTGCACACTTCATTGCCATCAAAAGTACTTGGAGCGCCGATCGCCTCGCCCAGACCTACCTTGACGAGATAGTCCGGCTGCACGGAGTGCCAGTTTCTATAGTATCAGATCGGGACGGGCGATTCATCTCGCGTTTCTGGGAGAGCCTTCAGCTGGCGATGGGGACCAAGTTGAATTTTAGCTCAGCCTATCATCCACAAACCGATGGTCAGACAGAACGAGTGAATCAGATACTAGAAGACATGTTGTGCCTCTGCGTGATCGATTCGAAGTCAAGTTGGGACGTCTACCTGCCGCTGGCCGAATTTGCATACAACAACAGTTATCAGTCCAGCATCGAGATGGCTCCGTACGAAGCTTTGTATGGGCGGAAGTGTAGGTCACCAATCTGCTGGGACAAAGTTGGAGAACGGCAAATCCTTGGGCCGGAGCTGGTTGAACAAACCGTACAAAAGGTTCGGTTGATTCGTGAACGGTTGAAGACAGCACAAAGCCGACAAAAGAGTTATGCCGATGCTCGACGTCGCCCCCTTGAATTCTTTGAAGGGGACCACGTGTTCTTGAAAGTCTCGCCTATGCACGGAGTCATGCGATTCGGAGTAAAAGGAAAGCTAAGTCCGAGATTTGTTGGACCGTTTGAAGTTCTCAAACGGGTTACTCCGGTCGCCTATCAAGTTGCTTTGCCGCCTGCCCTATCAGAAGTACACAATATTTTTCACGTTTCACAGCTGAGAAAGTTTGTACACGACCCGAACCACATAATCGACTTGGGGTAGTTGAATCTGCAAGCGGACTTGTCGTACGCGGCAGAGCCTGTCCAAGTTTTGGATCGTAAAGAGAAGCAGTTGCGGAACCGAACCGTCTCGCTAGTGCGCGTCCTGTGGCGGAACCACTCGGTCGAGGAGTCGACCTGGGAACTTGAAGCTGATATGAGGGAAAGGTTCCCCTCATTATTCCTTAGTGGTAGGTTCTATTCCTAAGTTTCGGGACGAAACTTTCTTTTGGATGGTTATGATGTAATGCCCCGTTCCCCCTATTCGGGGAGCGCGGCCAAGAAATACTTACGACCGTCCGAACGGGACAGATTGAATTAAGATCCTTTTCTCGTTATGGATTGGTTTCTTCGGAATCAGGTCCCATATACAATGGATTGTGCCTCGAGGATGGACTCGGCGGCAGAGTCGAGAGGGGCCTTTCCGTTGCGTTGGTTTCTTGTCCGTTTTTGTGCCGCTTGGATGCTTTCTTGTTGGTTTTATGACTTGCATTTTCTTGAACGGTTTCAATGGATTTCATTGCTTTCGTTCTTAGGATTTCGTATTTCGTATCGAGCCTTGGAGACCGAAGCAGGAGGTATTGATCATCCGTTGGTGCGTGCAGGTGATCGTGTAGACGACGCGCGAGCGGAGTCTTAGGGGTCTCTCCTTCTTCTTCCTATTCAACAAACTTGTGAGTGGCTCTATTTCGATAAGCACCTTCTTTCCAAGGGCTCCGTTCATAATAACATTGACTCAGTGGTGCATTCAATCAAACGATACCAATTAAGTAACAAGTTGGATAACAAGATAAGATAAGAAGTAGGCTTGGAACACCCATTGCTTGTCATACAAACCTTGCATAAATTCATTGATGCATGCATGTTCGTCGGGTGTTTAATGGGTTGGTATCTATTGATAGTTCAAAGTGTTCTTCTATAAACTGCTGCATGTTATTTCATATAACTGTTGGTTGATTATGATAGTACAGTAAAGCAGTTTCATACATGATGTTCTTTAAATCGCTGGTAATTAAATCTGTGAAGTAGAGTTCATAGAAATGGTCATGGGAATTCTTGTGCACAAGGGATCCAGGTTCCTGCGAGCTGTTACCGGGGCACCGGGCCGTTTCGACCCGGGCGGAATCTACTTTCTTAGTCGTGGGAGCGGGGAATTGTAGCGGGGCTAGCTACCCGCGCTGCAAGCGTCGCCGCCAGCCCAGACTAAACCCATGATGGCTGGTAGACAACAAAGAAAGATATTGTGTATATTTAAACTGTGCAGACTAACTATGTCTTTGTGACAGGGAAGGCTATGGTAAGTTGTACAGGTGGTTCAGACGATACAGGTAAAGTCACCGAACGGTGGCATGTGAAGTTATGTTATTTTGTTCTTGCATACCTGCTAAATGAAATCTGAACTAGGCAAGAATAGAAACCCACCTAAGAACATAATTGTAGCATACTCATTAGACCTCATCTCATGAGCTTGGTAAAGTTGAGCAGCTAGCCTTCACCAGTACTTTTCGAAGTACTGACCCTCGTTGTAGCAGGTTCCCCGGCGCAAGGCAACGCGGCGAGGAGCTGAAGTTCTCTCCGAACATTTTGGGATCCTTGGCGGTTCATGGCCAAGACTTTTGGAGGCTCAAGCTAGAAGCCTTTCACTCTCTCTCTTCGTTGCTGAATATCGCTAAGGCGATGGTGCTTACTCGCACCCAAGGTGGTTTTGCGTTTTTGAATCTATGTAAAGGGACATAATGTATGGATCGGCTATCTCATTTTGCGTCCAAGTTTGTAAGCCCGTGGGGCATTTTATACTTTTGAGTCAAGCGATGTAAAAAGATGTTCATTATGAATAAAAGAGAAACTTTTCTATGCCTCAATCTTGTGTTATCTTATATGTCCACTCTGTTGCATTGTTCTAAAGAATATCCTTATGCCTAAGGCCTTGTGCACGCGCGCCCTACGCGTGCACGACATCACGCCCGGGGGACGATTATCTATTAGCCGAAATCGGGACGTGACAATAGCTTTCCCAGGATAGAATTACCATACCTGTATTTGATAGGGTGGTTAATTCTCCATAACTCCTGGGTGATGTCTCCCGGTTCCGGCAGTAGTTCGAGGGGTAGTTTCTTGTTGAACTACAGGAAGTCTTCCTGGAACATGAACACAGTTATAGACTGTCGGCGGGCCCTAGGCTTCAGTCATAGTTGGAAGCTTTTCTGTACCGCCCCTATTGTACATCGTAATCAATCGGGGATTAGGCTCGAGGATTCGGGTAGAGAGAAGACCATTCTTTCTCCCGAAGCTTTTAACTGGTTGGTCTGCATTAGACTATCCCATCTGCTGTACAGAAGCGAAGATCATTGCTTCCTGGAGCCCTACTTGCCCAGTCGGTTCGCCCGGCATTTTGGGTATGATCAGTTGCACGTAGGCAATGCCGTCACCAGCTTCAGGTCCAGAGGTGGACTCATTGATGGAGCGAGGGGATGGCGATATTTTATCATGGGCTGTACTGGGGCAATTTTTATTGTGCCCGTCATTACACTCTCCACGGAGCTGTGCATCCTGCATTCGTATGCCTAGTTTTATGTGGCAACGAACACCTTCCATCGCGATTTTGATATGCATGGAAGCTTTAGGGTGCCATCTTCCAAGTCTGGGGGAAGAGTTGAAGTCCCCTCGGTTTCTTCCGATGAGGGTGAGTTTGTTACTCCGGATGAGCCTCTGGTGTCGGTCCCTAGGGTGAAGTACCTCCGCCTGAAGGGGCTTTGGTAGTTTCTGGGAAGCGAAGGGCTCCTGCTTCCAAGAAAGCTTCCCCTCGTAAGAGAAAGAAGAAGATGGTAAATCGTTCTCTCCGGATTCCTGGCATTGATGCTCCTGGAGGTGAGCTTGCATCTCCCCGTGTTAGGGACGATTCTTTGACTGGAGGTTCCTCGCCTTTTAGAGAGGGATCTTCCACAGTTCCGGCTGGTGGTGCCGGAGAATCTCAGCTGGATGCCGCCGTCGCTGCTACTACTTCAGGTAGTAGAACGAGGTCGCCTCGGGGCTGAGTATAATAAAGTTCCGTATACCTTTAGTCGGATCGGCATCGGGAGGGACTTCTGCCGCGCTTGTGGGCGGACCTAGCAAGATTCCAGCCGATGAGCCTCGGTTGGATTTTGAGGAGGACCTGTAGGATTACTTGCCAGTGTCAGTTCGCAGACCCTTTCTCCAGGCATGACAGCTCGCCTAGCATTATTAAGAAATGATTTAGCTGTACAGGCTGCAGATGCGACGTATATGCCGTCGACCAGGGGTAAATGTCGTCTTTTATGCCTCTTCTTTGGAAAAATTAATATTGCATTGATATTAACTTCCTTTTGTCTTCTTTTTAGGGGAAGATGTCACGACCCGATCCCAATAATCTGGGTCCAGTCGGATCATGCCCAGCCTGCACCGTTGTGAGACGGCGGCAGTAAGCTGTATCAATCTGTAGTAACACACAGACATCCAGAATACATGAAGGAAATTCAATTTTTTTTTTATTGCTAAGTCCGAAAGAGAAATTCTTTTACAAGCAAAGATCAAGCAAAACATGGTCCGGGGTTATTACTTCAACCCTGATTATTACAACTTGGAAATTAAAGGGGAACAACTAAACATCGGCCTCCTGGCTAGGTTCAGCTAGAGCCTCAGTACTCTGGTCCGGACCATAAAAGGTGTCATACACCTCATCGTCACCGTAACCACCTAAAATTGTTAATCTCCAGTCAGGAGGGAGCAAGAACATATATCCAATTCCAGCATCTTAATGATAATTAAAATGATGCAATGAAATAGTTTTGAACAATATTTATATTTTTTTGTATGCAACAAATATGAGACAAGAACAGTAAATGTCGATGAAGCAAATGATGACAAACTACAATCACTAAAAGTGTTTTAAGAAAGGTAGCATCCCGTGGCCGGTTGGGGTTGGAGGCAATATGTGTTCTAGTGAACACGGTGCGGCGTCAGTCCAGTGAGGTTGGACTTCAGCTATCCACAATGAGGCAATAAGGGGGCTTTGACCACGGGTGCTAACTTTTACTCCCCAGTTCCCAGGCAATAATCAATGAGTCAATGAGTCAATCAATCAGTCAATTAGTCGGTTTCGTGAAATCAAGTGTTGTCCCAATATATCTATATGACATGCAACATATTTAATTACAACTAAAATACAGGTTTTGAATTATATGAAACTTGCCTGGAGTTGGTTGGTGACGCGAGTGAGATGTCGCGACGGTCTCAACCTTAGTTACAGGAACCTACATTTATTAATAATCTGATTTTAGAATTAAAACAAAGGGTTTTAATCTGACTTGATTAGTTAACTAAGTTAATGATTCAATCCAACGATCGATTAATAATAATAATAATTTGTAATAGTAATTTAGTAAAATAAAACCCTTTTTAATAATAATAAAACTTATTTATTTTATCGTAGAAAATATTTTATGGTAAAATATCATTTTGTTTCTAATAGGATAAAATAGGAAAGAACGATTATAATAAAATAATATCGTTTGTTTTTAGCAATCAATTTATTTCTAATAAACTAAGGCTTAGGGGAAAAATATTACTTAATTTTTATTTGGTAATATTACAAATCAATTTGTAAGAGAATAATATTTTTGGAAAACTTATTTAAATACTAACGTATTATATTTTGAATACTAAAAATCATTCAGAATTATCTATTAAATAATTACTAATTTACGTATTTGCAGATCGTTGTATCAAATCGCTAATTAATTAACAAACCAAAAACTAACTGATCATTAATCTACTTAATTAACTATAACCTATCAATTTCTAAGCTATCCCGGGATTGACAGAGCTTTATTCTGTCAGTCCCGGTCGGACAGGGGAGTGGTTTTGGAAGGGACAGTACGTTCTGATAGTGGCACCTACCGGGAAGCTAATGGAGGAGTACCGAGGGGAGGCCTTGGACTCAGGATCGGGGTATTTCGAGTCCGACAGCGGTTCTGGACACGTGTCTACGGCTAGGGTTAGGGTTGCGGGGGAGGAAGAGGGCTGAGAGGGAAGGATTTATAGGGGACTGCGGCCGGGGCGTCGTGGGCGGATGATTCGGAGAGGAGGGCGACGTGGGGGCGGTTATCCGGCCGGAAAACGCGGCGGCCGGCGGGTTAGATCGGGGTCGTGGGGGACTGGGTAGGGGTGACAGCAGACGGGTCGGGTCGGGCGCGGATCCGGGTAAGCGGACCCGCCCGACCCGCTAAGGTGATGGGGTTGGGCCGCTACAGCGGGCTCGGCCCACCGGGCCGGGCCGGGCCCCCGAAAACAGTAAATAAAATAAAATAAAAGAATAATAATAATAATAATAATAATAATAAAACAGAAATAATTAATTAATTATAAAAATAGTTTTTAGGCTTTTAAAAATAGGTCTGAGGCCCAATAAAATCCCAGAAAATTACCCTAAGTCCGGTTTTCTATTTTACACCCAAAAATATTATTTTCATGATATGTTAATATTATTTATTACCAACTAAAAATCATTTATTAATTAAAAGCCTTGATTTTAATTACAGAAAATTCCCAGAAAATTCCAGAAAATGGGGAAAAATCCAAGATTTAATAATTAGGAAAATTCATGGGGTTTACAACCTACCCAACTTATAAAAATTTCGTCCTCGAAATTTACTACCATTGAAGGGAGAACAAGGGTAAACATGCCTTAAACAGATGAGGGTACTTCTGCCTCATCTCAGCCTCTCGTTCCCAGGTGGATTCGCCTGGGGAGTGGTGGAGCCACTTAACCTTGACCAGTGGAATCACGGTATTCCGCAACTGCTTTTCCATACGGTCTATGATCCTTACTGGCCGCTCTGGTACTGTAAGACTTGGTCCAATCTCCAACTCTGAATGATCCAGGATGTGGCTCGGGTCCGGAATGTAACGCCTCAGTTGCGATACATGGAAGACGTTGTGCACACCTTCAAGATTAGGTGGTAACGCCACTCTGTATGCCACCTCTCCAACTCTGCTCACTATCTCGAATGGGCCGATACACCTAGGACTCAGTTTCCCAGCTCTGCCAAAACGGATAGTTCCTCTGGTGGGGGAGATCTTGACGAAGACACTATCACCTGCTTCAAACTCCACAAGTCGGCGACGGCTGTCCGCCCAATGTTTCTGACGATCTTGAGCCACCCGAAGTCTGTCTCTGATCACCTTGACTTTTTCAGCCGCATCTGTAATCATCTCAGGTCCCAGCATGACTCGTTCTCCTACGTCATCCCAAGCCAAGGGAGTGCGGCAACGACGTCCATACAGAGCCTCAAAAGGAGTCATGCCGATGCTGGCCTGGTAGCTGTTGTTGTAAGCAAACTCTACCAAGTGTAGGTGGTCCTTCCATGATCCTCCAAAATCCAGGACGCAAGATCTCAGCATATCCTCTAACGTCTGGATGGTTCTCTCTGACTGTCCGTCGGTCTGTGGGTGATATGCAGTGCTGAACTTCAGTTGGGTCCCCAGACTCTCTTGCAAGCTCTTCCAGAAGTGAGAAGTAAAGCGGCTGTCTCGGTCTGATACAATGCTCACAGGAACTCCATGTATCCGGACGATTTGCCTCATGTATAGGGCAGCTAACTTCTCGGTGGATAAACCAACCTTGAAGGGAATGAAGTGGGCAGACTTAGTCAATCTGTCTACGATCACCCAAATAGCGTCCTTCCCTCCTTGGGATCGAGGCAATCTTGACACAAAATCCATAGTGATGTGCTCCCATTTCCATTCTGGAATGGGCAGTGGCTGAAGAAGTCCTGCTGGTCTTTGTCTATCTGCTTTCACCTGCTGGCAGATCAAGCATTTGGCAACGAATTTTGAGACATCCTTCTTCATTCCATACCACCATACGTGCTCCCGTATATCGCGGTACATCTTATTTGCTCCAGGGTGGATGGAATACTGTGAGTGATGTGCTTCCTGCATCAGCTGTTCCCTCAAATCACCAGCAGGTACACAAAGTCTGGTGCCATTCCTCAGTGTTCCGCCGTCTGAAATAGAGAATCCCTCCAGTGTGCCAGCTAACACCTGGTCCCTGAGCTTGCACAATGCTCCGTCCTCAAATTGAGTTTCCTTGATTTTGTCCATCAAGCTAGACTGCACTTGCAAATGCATCATGGGGAAGTCAGCGCCGGGTACTATTGCTTCCCGTCCAAGCTTCTTCATTTCTTCTGCAGGCAATACGAGTTCTAGTCCCAGCTTCTCCATGTCCTCCAGTAGGTACCGATCTGTCGTCAAGAACATCGCCATCGGATATCGACTAAGTGCGTCGGCGACCACATTAGCCTTTCCGGGATGGTACTGCAGGCTGATATCAAAGTCCTTCATGAGTTCCAACCATCGTCTCTGACGCATGTTGAGCTCCTTCTGTGTAAAGACATACTTGAGACTTTTGTGGTCCGTGTATATCTCTACTCTTTCGCCGTACAGGTAGTGCTTCCACAGCTTCAAGGCGAAGATGACTGCGGCTAGCTCCAGGTCATGCGTCGGGTAGTTCTTCTCATGAGTCTGTAATTGCCGGGAAGCATAAGCAATTACCTTTCCATGTTGCTGGAGCACACATCCTAATCCTTTGCCGGACGCGTCACTATAAATTGAGAATCCTCCTGATCCTGAGGGTAGCGACAAGATCGGTGCTGTTGTTAGCCTTCTCTTCAGCTCTTCAAATGACGCCTGGCACGCTTCGGTCCAGACGAACTCTTCATTCTTCCTGGTTAGCTTGGTCATGGGCTCAGCAACCTTTGCAAAGTCCTTCAAGAATTTTCTGTAATATCCAGCTAAGCCCAAGAAGCTTCTGATCTCTGCAACTGAACTGGGAGTATTCCATGTCTCCACGGCAGCTATCTTCTTGGGGTCCACTGATATGCCTTCTCCTGTGACAACGTGGTCGAGAAAGTCCACCTTGTCTAAGAAGAATTCACACTTGGACAGTTTTCCATATAGCTTCTCCTTTCTGAGGGTTTCCAAAATTATCCTCAAATGCTGCTCGTGTTCTTCCTTGGTCTTCGAATAGATCAGAATGTCGTCAATGAAGACAACGACAAACTGGTCCAAGTATTTGTGGAAGACCTTGTTCATGAGATTCATGAACACTGCTGGGGCATTTGTAAGACCAAAGGGCATGACCAAGAATTCAAATTGTCCATACTTGGTGTTGAATGCCGTCTTTGGAATGTCTTCCTTCCTCACCTTGATTTGATGGTATCCCGATCTGAGATCTATCTTTGAGAAAACCTTAGCTCCACTCAACTGGTCGAAGAGGTCGTCGATCCGGGGCAGCGGGTACTTGTTCTTGATAGTGATGTTATTCAATGCCCGGTAGTCTAAGCACATTCTGACTGTCTCATCCTTCTTGGGTACAAACAAGACTGGTGCACCCCAGGGTGAGGCACTGGTCCTAATGAATCCTTGCGCCTGAAGCTCGTCAATCTGGTCTTTCATTTCCTTGGACTCCTTGGGATTCACTCGGTAGCAGCGTTGGGAGATTGGTGCTGCGCCAGGTACAAGATCGATCGAGAATTCCATATCTCGATCAGGGGGTAGCCCTGGAAGATTGTCTGGGAAGACGTCTATAAATTCTGCTATGAGAGGATGAGGGGGTCCGGTCTCTTCAGTGATGGATGTGTAAGACACACACTCCACGCCTTCAGGTGCTCGAATCACTCTGAGTTTAGGTCCTCCAGGTGGATCTAGAGTTACGTAGCCTTCTCGACAGTCTATCAGAGCATGATGCTGGCTAAGCCAATCCAAGCCCAAGACTACGTCATAGTTTGGCAGAGGCATTATTAGGAACTGAGTCTGAAACTCATGTCCTGAGATAATGACTGGGCAGCTAAAAGTCTCACTAATGGGTATTGGTCCTCCACCAGTCATAACTCTACAAATTATCTTACTTATGCCAGTAACTAGATGGTGTGCAGAAATGAAGTTTGCAGATATAAAACTGTGTGATGCTCCAGAATCAAATAATGCTAAGGCAGGGTGCGAATGAAGTAGAATGGAACCTGCGATGACATCTCCTTCTGTCTCGGGTTCAGCTTCTGGCTCTTCCACAGTCAAGGCAAAAGCTTGCCCGGCTCTGTGCTGGTTGTAGCGCTGCTGCTGGGTAGGCAGTGGACCTCTCTGCTGTCCAGCTCCAGTTTTGTTGTATGCTGTGGGGCAGTCCTTCACTTGATGGGTGGCAGATCCACAAGCAAGGTAGTATCCCAATTTCTTCCTGCAGATCTCTGCGGTATGACCTGGCCTTTTGCAGTAGACGCAGTTGACCGCCTTTGGTTGGTTGTACTGATGCGCTTTGTAGGCCGCTGCTGGCTGTTGTTGCTGGGACTGCTGGGGATAGGAGGGCCTATTGTTGTTGTTGCTGTGTCTCTTGTTGTTGCCCTGATAGTTGTTGCTTGACCCTGGATGCTCCCTCTTGGGTCGAGCAGGTGAACTGGCCTCTACATCTTGGGCCACCTTTAACATCTTGTCATAAGTCTTCGCACCGTTAGCAGCTACTAAGGTGCGGATCTCTTCACGTAGTCCGTGCCGGAACTTCTTAGCACGTTCCACAGGGTTGTCCACCAGGTGACTTGCAAACCTGCCAAGCCTGTTGAACTCAGCCGCATATTCTTCAATTGTGAGGTCTCCTTGCTTCAGATCTTGAAACTGTCTTCCCATAGCTTCGAGAGCAGCCTCTGGAAAGAACTTCCGCTTGAACTGCTTCTTGAATAGCCGCCAGGAAATCCCTCCAGCTTGAAATCTTGGCTCGTTGCGGTACCAAATGTTAGCCAAATCTCTCAGCTGGAGTGCTACGGCCTCAACCATGAGGTCGTCTGGGAGTCGAGCGACGCTGAGGAGTCGCTCCATATCATCTAGCCACTCATCTGCGTAGATGATGCCTTCGGTCCCCTTGAAGGGACGCGGGTCCAACTTCTTAAAATTTTCCACAGTTCCAACCTTTACCTTGGCAGGCCCCTGTTCTGACTGGGATGTTCCTAGCGCTGCCATGGCTACATTATGGGCGTTCTCCATGCCCTCTTTCATAATCGCGGTCTGCTCGCGATTTGCTTCAGCTTGGGCCCTCTGGGCTTCAAGAACTCCTCGTAGCAGGCCTATGAGTTCAGCGGGGTCCACTGGCACAGGTGGTGCAACGGGAGGAGTCACATCGGCTGGAATTGATGTGGTCCTGGGAGGAATGGGTGGAGCTGCATGCACTACTGAAGTGTAGGCAGCGCGGGGAGCTCTTGCAGCATGGGGGCGATCTGTGAGCTGCAACGGAGAGGGGTCGGACTGAGCTTGAGTTGGGGTGTGCTCAGAAGACGAAGCCTCTTCTTCGGCTGGGCCGGAACGGGTTGTCTTTCCCCGTGCCATCTTCTGGAAGGTTTAGGAAGCAAGCATAAGCAAGGTAACCTATGTTCTATAAGCAAGCAAAAATAATTGTACATATGTATAGATAGAAGAATTTTGGTCCTATGATGTGACAGATTAAAATTTTCTCAAGAATTCTAAGTGTTCTAATTGTTTCTAGAGTCTGTTTTCCTAAAGTCATACTAAACCTAGAGTCAAAGGCAAGTCGGTTTGTTTGGCTAGCCAAAGTTGACTAGACCAAAGGTTGTAAACTAGACGACCTGCATGGGCCACCACTGAAAACATGTCACGACCCGATCCCAATAATCTGGGTCCAGTCGGATCATGCCCAGCCTGCACCGTTGTGAGACGGCGGCAGTAAGCTGTATCAATCTGTAGTAACACACAGACATCCAGAATACATGAAGGAAATTCAATTTTTTTTTTATTGCTAAGTCCGAAAGAGAAATTCTTTTACAAGCAAAGATCAAGCAAAACATGGTCCGGGGTTATTACTTCAACCCTGATTATTACAACTTGGAAATTAAAGGGGAACAACTAAACATCGGCCTCCTGGCTAGGTTCAGCTAGAGCCTCAGTACTCTGGTCCGGACCATAAAAGGTGTCATACGCCTCATCGTCACCGTAACCACCTAAAATTGTTAATCTCCAGTCAGGAGGGAGCAAGAACATATATCCAATTCCAGCATCTTAATGATAATTAAAATGATGCAATGAAATAGTTTTGAACAATATTTATATTTTTTTGTATGCAACAAATATGAGACAAGAACAGTAAATGTCGATGAAGCAAATGATGACAAACTACAATCACTAAAAGTGTTTTGAGAAAGGTAGCATCCCGTGGCCGGTTGGGGTTGGAGGCAATATGTGTTCTAGTGAACACGGTGCGGCGTCAGTCCAGTGAGGTTGGACTTCAGCTATCCACAATGAGGCAATAAGGGGGCTTTGACCACGGGTGCTAACTTTTACTCCCCAGTTCCCAAGGCAATAATCAATGAGTCAATGAGTCAATAAATCAGTCAATTAGTCGGTTCCGTGAAATCAAGTGTCGTCCCAATATATCTATATGACATGCAACATATTTAATTACAACTAAAATACAGGTTTTGAATTATATGAAACTTGCCTGGAGTTGGTTGGTGACGCGAGTGAGATATCGCGACGGTCTCAACCTTAGTTACAGGAACCTACATTTATTAATAATCTGATTTTAGAATTAAAACAAAGGGTTTTAATCTGACTTGATTAGTTAACTAAGTTAATGATTCAATCCAACGATCGATTAATAATAATAATAATTTGTAATAGTAATTTAGTAAAACAAAACCCTTTTTAATAATAATAAAACTTATTTATTTTATCGTAGAAAATATTTTATGGTAAAATATCGTTTTGTTTCTAATAGGATAAAATAGGAAAGAACGATTATAATAAAATAATATCGTTTGTTTTTAGCAATCAATTTATTTCTAATAAACTAGGCTTAGGGGAAAAATATTACTTAATTTTTATTTTGGTAATATTACAAATCAATTTGTAAGAGAATAATATTTTTGGAAAACTTATTTAAATACTAACGTATTATATTTTGAATACTAAAAATCATTTCAGAATTATCTATTAAATAATTACTAATTTACGTATTTGCAGATCGTTGTATCAAATCGCTAATTAATTAACAAACCAAAAACTAACTGATCATTAATCTACTTAATTAACTATAACCTATCAATTTCTAAGCTATCCCGGGATTGACAGAGCTTTATTCTGTCAGTCCCGGTCGGACAGGGGAGTGGTTTTGGAAGGGACAGTACGTTCTGATAGTGGCACCTACCGGGAAGCTGATGGAGGAGCACCGAGGGGAGGCCTCGGACTCGGGATCGGGGTATTTCGAGTCTGACACGCGGTTCTGGACACGTGTCTACGGCTAGGGTTAGGGTTTGCGGGGGAGGAAGAGGGCTGAGAGGGGAGGATTTATAGGGGACTGCGGCCGGGGCGTCGTGGGCGGATGATCCGGAGAGGAGGGCGACGTGGGGGCGGTTATCCGGCCGAAAAACGCGGCGGCCGGCGGGTAGATCGGGGTCGTGGGGGACTGGGTAGGGGTGACAGCAGACGGGTCGGGTCGGGCGCGAATTCTGGTGAGCGGACCCGCCCGACCCGCTAAGGTGATGGGGTTGGGCCGCTACAGCGGGCTCGGCCCACTGGGCCGGGCCGGGCCCCCGAAAACAGTAAATAAAATAAAATAAAAGAATAATAATAATAATAATAATAATAATAAAACAGAAATAATTAATTAATTATAAAAATAGTTTTTAGGCTTTTAAAAATAGGTCTGAGGCCCAATAAAATCCCAGAAAATTACCCTAAGTCCGGTTTTCTATTTTACACCCAAAAATGTTATTTTCATGATATGTTAATATTATTTATTTCCAACTAAAAATCATTTATTAATTAAAAGCCTTGATTTTAATTACAGAAAATTCCCAGAAAATTCCAGAAAATGGGGAAAAATCCAAGATTTAATAATTAGGAAAATTCATGGGGTTTACAGAAGACCTCTTCGGAGAGGGTAATGTAGATGCGCCCTTTGGCTCTGTGTCAGGTCCCAGTGGTGACACGGAGGTACCTGATTTTGAAGAGGAGACCTCTTTGGGTGCTGGCTTACCTGTCGAGGGGACTCCTATACCTCAAGAGGAGGACGAGTCTGTCATTACGACAGTACCTCTTTTGAACACGCCGGTCACTTCGTCCGGTGTTGGCGAATCTTCTTTCATCATACCTCCAGTTGGAGCGACGGCCATGGCGACATCATCTATGGTGATCCAGGGGGGAAGTCGCCACAATCGCGGACACTCCCCGCGTTCACGCGGACCTTGTTGCGCTGACCGAGCAGTACACCGATATCTTCTACGCCACTCTGAGAATGCTAATATCAATGGTATTGGTGAAGAAGCTGGACTTTGTGCAGCTGAAGAGGTCCTCTCGGTTCTCTATAAAGGCGATCCGGGAATTCGGTGATGCCGGGGTAGCTGACATGCTGGAGGCGGTAGTTAATGGCTTGGAGCAACCCATTAACGAATACCTGCAGCTAGCTCGAGGTAATATTAAAGCTCTGGTCCAGGCTAGATATGACTCCTTGACTGCGCATCTTGTTGAAAAGAGGGAAGGTCTGAATAAATTCATCGAGACTAACCAGCAGGAGATGGATAAAGGGAAAGTCATCTTGGAGGAGACTCTCGCCCTTCAAACGAAGTGCCAGGCCGAACATGACGGCAATGTAGCGAGGGTCCGCAAACTGGAGACAAAGCTTGCTCAGGCGAAGGAGTGGGCTTCTCAGTAGTCGGAAGGTCTAGATGTGGTGAATGGCCAACTTGTCGCAGCAAAACAGAACTTGGCGAGTGCAGGAGTCGCCCGGGCCGGTCTCCTTCGGGCTAGAGCCGAACTGTCCTTGCTGATAGATGACGAGTCACGGTTGGAGCGGGTCCGCGCTGATGTCTTGGATTCTGGGGCTGAGAGGATGGCCGTACTGGCGCAGCAGCTTTGCGACCTGACCTCTCCCCCTTCATGATGTACTTTTGCTTTTTGCTTTTCAATGTACTTTTGCTCTTTTCTGGGAATAATAAAGAGGCTTTTTATCTGACTTTGTGGACCCATCATTTCGGAATATAAATGACAGGTTTGGGTGAAAGTGATATCAGAGGTAGTATGGACGTGATATACTTTCGGTAAGTTTTAGCAGAGCAAATCTATTTAGAGGTCATTTGGACATGACATAATATGATCCAACTAGTTTCGTTTTGGAAGTAGTTTTGTCAGAATGAGATCACCTTATTCCACTTGAGCAGATAAGGTTTAAGCATAGTACCTTTTCAAGAATTTGCCATTGATAGGAGCCATCAGCAGGTCTCCATTAGGCTGGGCTAACCTGTAAGCGCCGTTTGAGAACGTTGTCTCGATCACGTAAGGGCCTTCCCATTTGGGCTGGAATTTTTCTTTACTCCTGTGAGGAAGAATCATCGGCCTTCTTACAGCCAAAACTAGCTCGCCGGCTTTGAACACTCTTTCCTTTACTTTTTGATTAAAAGTTCTGGAAATGCGTGCTTGGTAGAGCGTAATGCCCTGCTGAGCTTGGAGGCATTTCTCGTCTAATCCTTCTAGCTCTTGAAGCCTTAACAGGTCATTCTTTTCTTGAGTTAACTCGTTAGCCATGGCTATCCTGAGTGACGGAATTTGAATTTCGATGGGAAAAACTGCTTCACTCCCGTAGACCAATGAGAATGGCGTGCAACCTGTCAGTGCTCGTTCCGTTGTGCGGTATGCCCAGAGACATTCTCCCAGCTTCTCATTCCAATCTTTCTTGTTTGAAGAGACGAACTTCTTCAAGAGTTTGATAATGGTTTTGTTGAAGGCTTCCTCCAACCCATTAGCAGCTGGATAATATGCCGTGGAGGCCATATTTTGTATCCGATTTTTATCGCAGAATCGGTAAAACGCATGGCTGATGAACTGAGGCCCATTATCATGGATTATCCTTCGAGGAACCCCGAAGCGGTAAATGACGTGATGCTTGACGAAGCTGGTTACGTTAGATGTCTTCACCTCAGCAAGAGAGATCGCCTCTGCCCATTTGGAGAAGTAATCCGTAATGGCCAGTATGAACCGATGACCTCTGGAAGAAGACAGGTGAATAGGACCAATGATATCCATACCCCATGCTTCGAAAGGCCAGGATACAACCGTAGGATATAGATATTCGGACGGATGATGTATGAAGTCTGCATGGACCTGACAGGCCCTGTGTAGCGCCCCGCTCTGCGACGACGCTATGTACAAGTGATTCGCCTTGCTTGCTCGAACGAAAGTCTTCTCGGAGAGTTCCCGACCGATTAATCAAAGTGAGTGGGCAGAACTGCATTCTTTGATTCTTGCACGACTTAATAATGAATCTGAGTTTTTGAATGCTTGTTTGCTTAAGAAGATTGTTTCATAAAGAGAATGATAGAACTAACTCAGTATGCTAATAAGAGAACTCACATAGCTTGTCATCGAAACGAATCTGCTGCCTAACTAAGAAAATGTGTATGCTTGTCAGAAATGAAATAGAACCATCGCTATGCTAAAGAGATATAAGAAATGTTGCATGCTTAGAAACACCGACACAGCTATCGAACGAACCTTGCTTTGCTAACAAGATAAGTAAATGAATCATTCGAATATGTCCCTTTGAATATGCTAAGAAGAGATAGTTATTACATATGTTAGAAATGAAATCAATCGTGCTTGCCTTCATATGTTTCGCTTGTCTGTTTGCTATATCGACTGCTAAGTGAATGTGTGAGTGCAGTGACTAATAGTATGCCCTGAGGATACTGCTCGCAAGAGTCTAATGGGGTGTGCTATTAGATATGTGAAATATGTGCTTCGTCTGAGAAAGATATGCTTCATTTGATAAGACGTGTTTCGCTAAGACCGCATATGTTTTGCTTGATCATTGTTTGCTTGCACTATGTGTTTATGTCATTGCATTGGTCTCGGACAACTTGTGCACAAGGTCTTGTCTCTCGAACGGTTCCTGGGGCACTGGGAACCGCTCGGTCCGGAAGAGATTTTTGGATCGCCCTAAGGTGTACGGCTCGCAAGGGTCTAGTGGGGCGATATGTCTATTAGTGTTGTGCAGAACCCATGATGTCACAGCAGCTTGCACTCGGGTGTGTTGGTAGAGCTGGACCTCGTGTGACAGCTGCCGACACCCATGCGTGCTAGTGAAGAGCTGAACCTTGGGCAACTGCTGCTAATCATGGGATGACCCATGGACCGTCATATAGATAGGGCGCATGCTAGGTTTACCTTTTTGCATACCTATCATTTGTGACACCAAGTGTTTGATACATAAGTTATAATATGCAAATTATGGCTAACTTGTATGTCTGCTGCAGGGATAACCGTTCGGCTATAGGGTAAGAAATATGAGTGTATGCATAAGCCTGCTTTGTTCATTTAGTCTGCATCTTAGAGCTTATGTGTTAGTGCTTTATGCATTGCATCGGTCAGACAATGACTATTAGTGCAGAGCTGAACCTCGGTCACAGCTGTTAATAGAATCAGAATGTGAGTCATTGGATAGCTGGATTACCGCTGCCAATCCTGAGTTTCTCGGGGACCAAAATCATATAGATGTGTCTGCTTATGTGCTAATGAATACATGATATGTTTGCCTCGATTAGATATGTTCAGTCTGCTAGATAAGCTTTGCCCCGAGAGTTAGTTTTGTGTTGCACAATATATGCTGTGCACTACACGATACCGCACTGTCCCAATTCGTATGCTTATAAGTTTGAATATGAAAACTGTTTCAAAGTTATGTTTTCAAAGATGTAATCTGACTATAGTTCTGAACTGCATGAAATAAACTTAGGTAAAACTAGCAAGATCACTAGTAATGCAATGTTTTGCAACATGATTACTTAGTGTGGGTTTCAGGGGGTGTAGCTTCTGTTCAGTTGTTTTATCTCACCAGTACTTGCATAAAGTGCTGACCCACCAACAGTTTGCTTGTTCTCAGGTGCTCGTTCGTCTGAGGAAGCGATAGCCGTGCCTCATCCCAAGGAGCCAAAAATCTGGAGTCGATGCCTTGAGCCGTATCGAGATTGAGCTGCTTTTATATAGAGGGACATGATGTATGGAACGGTATCATTGTAATCGAGAGAAGAGTGCTTGAGCGATCTGTAATCTCGGCCATGTGCCACTTGTAACACTTTCGATTATCAATAAAAGAGCCTATTTTCTTATGGCATTGTGTTCTTTACCTTTCTGCAATGTTATGTGCCGCTGCTTCAGTATCGAATAGCTTACTTGCCCTTGTATCAAAGCTTTGGCCTTGTGCAAGCGCATCTTAGGCTTGCACGGCATCACGTCCCGATGAGAACGATTGTCCTGCGGGAGAACTAACATGGTGATTCACGTTCAGTAGGGACTATCGGGCTCGCGGGAGATTGGGGCGTGACATAATGGTATCAGAGCGACTCGATTCTTTGCCCATTCCGTTGCCTCCGACTCTGAGTTGTGTTGTGCTGCAGTGAACGTTCCATACAATAAGTCTATAGATATTCTCAAAGATGCGCACAAATATTTTCTAGATTTGTTTTTTTATTGCTTGAGATGTGATTTGTGATTTGCTGAGTTTTGATTAAGGAAGGTGAGGGATAAGGACTATCGCTGCTCTATGTTTTCGTGAGTTTCTCCTTGAGTTTCGAGGACGAAACTCTTTATTGGTGGGTAAGTATGTAGCGCCCCGCTCTGCGATGACGCTATGTACAAGTGATTCGCCTTGCTTGCTCGAACGGAAGTCTTCTCGGAGAGTTCCCGACCGATTAATCAAAGTGAGTGGGCAGAACTGCATTCTTTGATTCTTGCACGACTTAATAATGAATCTGAATTTTTGAATGCTTGTTTGCTTAAGAAGATTGTTTCATAAATAGAATGATAGAACCGACTCAGTATGCTAATAAGAGAACTCACATAGCTTGTCATCGAAACGAATCTGCTGCCTAACTAAGAAAATGTGTATGCTTGTCAGAAATGAAATAGAACCATTGCTATGCTAAAGAGATATAAGAAATGTTGCATGCTTAGAAACACCGACACAGCTATCGAACGAACCTTGCTATGCCAACAAGATAAGTAAATGAATCGTTCGAATATGTCGCTTTGAATATGCTAAGAAGAGATAGTTATTGCATATGTTAGAAATGAAATCAATCATGCTTGCCTTCATATGTTTCGCTTGTCTGTTTGCTATATCGACTGCTAAGTGAATGTGTGAGTGCAGTGACTAATAGTACGCCCTGAGGATACGGCTCGCAAGAGTCTAGTGGGGTGTGCTATTAGATATGTGAAATGTGTGCTTCGTCTGAGAAAGATATGCTTCGTTTGATAAGACGTGTTTCGCTAAGACCGCATATGTTTTGCTTGATCATTGTTTTGCTTGTACTATATGTTTATGTCATTGCATTGGTCTCGGACAACTTGTGCACAAGGTCTTATCTCTCGAACGGTTCCTGGGGCACTGGGAACCGCTCGGTCCGGAAGAGATTTTTGGATCGCCCTGAGGTGTACGGCTCGCAAGGGTCTAGTGGGGCGATATGTCTATTAGTGTTGTGCAGAACCCATGATGTCACAGCTGCTTGCACTAGGGTGTGTTGGTAGAGCTGGACCTCGTGTGACAGCTGCCGACACCCATGCGTGCTAGTGAAGAGCTGAACCTTGGGCAACTGCTGCTAATCATGGGGCGACCCATGGACCGTCATATAGATAGGGCGCATGCTAGGTTTACCTTCTTGCATACCTATCATTTGTGACACCAAGTGTTTGATACATAAGTTATAATATGCAAATTATGGCTAACTTGTGTGTCTGCTGCTGGGATAACCGTTCGGCTATGGGGTAAGAAATATGAGTGTATGCATAAGCCTGCTTTGTTTATTTAGTCTGCATCGTAGAGCTTATGTGTTAGTGCTTCATGCATTGCATCGGTCAGACAATGACTATTAGTGCAGAGCTGAACCTCGGTCACAGCTGCTAATAGAATCAGAATGTGAGTCATTGGATAGCTGGATTACCGCTGCCAATCCTGAGTTTCTCGGGGACCAAAATTATATAGATGTGTCTGCTTATGTGCTAATGAATACATGATATGTTTGCCTCGATTCGATATGTTCAGTCTGCTAGATAAGCTTTGCCCCAAGAGTTAGTTTTGTGTTGTACAATATATGCTACGCTCTACACGATACCGCACTGTCCCAATTCGTATGTTTATAAGTTTGAATATGAAAACTGTTTCAAAGTTATGTTTTCAAAGATGTAATCTGACTATAGTTCTGAACTGCATGAAATAAACTTAGGTAAAACTAGCAAGATCACTAGTAATGCAATGTTTTGCAACATGATTACTTAGTGTGGGTTTCAGGGGGTGTAGCTTCTGTTCAGTTGTTTTATCTCACCAGTACTTGCATAAAGTGCTGACCCACCAACAGTTTGCTTGTTCTCAGGTGCTCGTTCGTCTGAGGAAGCGATAGCCGTGCCTCATCCCAAGGAGCCGAAAATCTGGAGTCGATGCCTTGAGCCGTATCGAGATTGAGCTGCTTTTATATAGAGGGACATGATGTGTGGAACGGTATCATTGTAATCAAGAGAAGAGTGCTTGAGCAATCTGTAATCTCGGCCATGTGCCGCTTGTAACACTTTCGATTATCAATAAAAGAGCCTATTTTCTTATGCCATTGTGTTCTTTACCTTTCTGTAATGTTATGTGCCGCTGCTTCAGTATCGAATAGCTTACTTGCCCTTGTATCAAAGCTTTGGCCTTGTGCAAGCGCATCTTAGGCTTGCACGGCATCACGTCCCGATGAGAACGATTGTCCTGCGGGAGAACTAACGTGGTGATTCACGTTCAGTAGGGACTATCGGGCTCGCGGGAGATTGGGGCGTGACACCCTGCATCGTCTGGCATACTGGATTGCGTCTGCGATCATAGTAGGCCAGTAATAGCCCATCCTCCTGATACGATCCTGCAGCTTAGGACCGGGTTGATGTGCGCCGCACACGCCGTTGTGAGCTTCATGGATAATTCGCTGTACTTTATCACCAGAGAGACATCGTAATAATAGCCCGTCATAAGACCGACGGTATAGGCATTGTGACAATGCGTCGAAGTAGAAGCGTAATGATCGTCTTTTGACAGATATTGCTTCATTAGGATCTTCTGGCAAGATTCCGTATGCTACGAAATCTATAAAGGGACTTCTCCAGTCTTTTCTATGAGGATCTGTGTCTACCGTGTAGCTGCATTCGATGTGAAAGTTATTTTTCACACAGAATAGGTCTCTGTTAAGAAGAATTACCGAATTCTGCCTTCTTATAGGGGTAGTTAAATCTGCAGCTAGACTGGCTAGGGCATCAGCTTCCAGATTTTGAGACCGAGGTACATGCTCAAGGAATAATCCTTTGAATGTTATGGCTATCTCGACCGTTGCTTGGTGATAGGGGATGAGGTCGGGATTCCGGACTTCATATATTCCTCTGACTTGATTGACGATCAGCAGAGAATCACCGAAAGCTTCCAGAGAATCGACCCCCAGCTCTTTAGCGACTTGGAGCCCGATTAGTATAGCGTTGTATTCTGCCACATTGTTAGAATAGAGCTGTCACTACCACATTCCGAAAATAGGGATATTTTTGACTTTTATAATATTGAATATTATTATAGTTACAATTAACTAATTGCATGATAGTATATTTAATTTAAATAAATATGTGTGATGTGTAATTTAAATATAATTATATACAGTGTTCATTTGTTTTGAGCTAGTAGACTTGACCTATAAGCCCAGTAGATGACCACCTGTCCAAATTATGGAATTCTGTATTTATTTATTTTATCTAGAATTTATTTAATGGATATTGTAATTAATTATCGTATTTTAATTAATTATTGCGCATTGCCTTTGCTTCGATATTTGGAGCACTACCCTAACTTTTGTCTCCCAACAAATTTCACCATCTTGCCCTAGACATGCCCGCCTTCCATTCTGCTATTTTTGCAACTCATAATTATGCTCCCTGTGCATTAATTCTGGCCGCACAAAAATCGTCGCGGACGTTATTTAATAAATCCCTATTTTGTATCGTTGTGCGTTCCAATTTAAATTGGAGATAATTTTGACCTATTTTTCGTGTGACCCAAATTAGGGTAATATTCTGTTCTGAGTCTTCTTCATTATTGGTATTGATGACCTGACCTGATTTTGGCCCCATGTACTCCTAATTAATTTCTGAACACAACTTGCATTTATTTCTAATTAAATTGAGGATACTATTTAAACCAATTCTGAAAATCCTAATTTAATTCTAGTGCCCTGCTAATTGAGCCCACACCGATCATACAGCGCCCCCTGACCCTACAAAACACCGGACACCGAATCGCCCGCCAAATTTTTGCCATTTTATGTGTTTGTACAATTTGCCGAATTTAAGGGGCTAAGTTGCAATTATTCAATTGTAGGTGTCATCACCCCATTGTCCAAGACCAAATGGAAAGGTTATTTATTTGTGGACCAAATTGTATTTTTTCCACATGTGAAATTCCTTCATGTCCAATCTGGACCCCTCATTTAAAAGGGGGTCAATCACAACCCTTCATTTCAACAACCTCTCTCCCTATATAATGTCCTATCTACATCAATCCTAATCCCTAGAAACCTAGGTTTCCCCAACCAAGCCTCCATCCTCAACCTCAACCGTAGGAAGAAAAATTTCTTCCTTTCTTTTTCTCTTTTCTTTCTCTTTCTCTTTCCTTTCTTCTTCTTCTTCTCCTTCTTCTTCTTCTTTTACTTTTTGAATTCAAATTCAAATAGTTAGGGGGTGAACACTGTTCATTTCCCCCCATATACTGTTCCCGGCCATTGCCCCGGCCGAGTCCCGACCATTTCCCTGTGTACACCCTCCGGCCGGCCACCTTCACCCCGCTGCTGTGCTCCTCCTCCCTGCTGTGTACAGCCGGTCCCCATCTACTGTTCACCCGACTCCCCCTGTCCCAGACCGGCGGCTGCCTCCTGCCGAACTCCGACCGGCTGCTCCTTCCCCCATTTCTCCCACTCCTCCTCCTCCTCACCTCGATCCCGGCCACAACTCCGATCAGTCAACAACCGCAACTCCACCTCCCCATCTCCATTGCCATCACCTAGCTCCTCCTTCTCGCACCACCGCTGGCCTACTGCTCGGGCCACATCTCTCCGGCGGCGGCCTAGCTCCAACCCCCTCGACTCCTTCCTCCCTCCACCTGTACAGCGGTCCATCCATCCATCCATCCATCCATCCACATCTCTCCGGCGAACGTCGGTGCCGACTCCGGCCGTTCCCCGTCAGTCCAAGATCGACGAGCTCCTCCTCCCTGTTTAGTCCGGCGACCGAGCTCCCTCTCAGGCGTAATCAGCAGTGCTCCAGCGGCCCCGATTTCCCGCCACCACCACCACCATCTCCATCTTCTCCATACACCACCACCATCTCCATCAATCCATCACCACCCCGTAGCCTTCCGGTCGAGCTCCGGCCGTACTCCGGCCAAGCCAGGACTCCAACCTCTGTAAGTATTCTCCCTCTCTCCCTCTTCTTCTTTAGTTATATATATATAGATATATATATATATATATATGTATGTATATATTTATATATATACGTATATACGTTTATGTATATACTAATATAGGTATATGTAAATTAGTGTAATTAATGTATTAATGTATATATATAACTAATGTAAGGTATTGTATATATTTAATTAATGTGCATGTAAGTGTATGTATTTAATTTAATTTGGTATATATATATATATATATATATGTATATATATGTATTGATTTATTTTTATAATTGTATTAATAAAATGTATACTAGGTATAATTTCAATTAATGTTTTAATATCTGTATTGTTAATTTTAATGATGGTATGTATATACATATATTTTGTATAAGCATAGTATATGTATATATATATATACTTTAGTATATGTATGTATTAATGTATATATATATATGACATAGGAAAATGTTTTTATTAGTATATATATATGAACGTATTTTGATGTATAGTACGTGTCTTTCATCTAATATATATATGTATGTATTCTAGTATAAAAATATATAAAGTTTGGTATATGTATATATTTTGTATATATATATGTGCTTAATGTTTTTCAAATATGTATAATTAGTATAAATGTATATATATATATATATATATTTTGTACATACATTAATATATTTTCTATATATATATGATTGATATATATAAATATGTGTTCTACTACATGTATTTTATACTTAGCATGTTTTCAATATATATTTAATTGGTATATGTGTATACATGTATTTTATTTATATATATACTCAGCATATTTTCAATGTATGTTTAATTGGTATATATATATGGTAGGTATTAATGATTAACAACAGGTAATGTGTCCCTGCTAGATGACCCTAGTTGACTAGTGCCCTGCCTGGCATGGCCTGAGGCCAGTGTTTATAGACTATGTGTTAGGGTAGCACCTGATACAAGTGTTATTGTGATGTGTTTTTAGGACTGTTGCTTCACCCAGGGGATACTCTGGAATAGGACATCCATAATTACCAGCTAAGGACCAAGGCAAGTACATTCTCTGATAATTTCCAATCTCTTGATAATTTCTATAAATTTAATAAATCTTGAAATGTTATAACTGAATCCTTGACACTGTGCTACACGGACTAGTATAGCTTGGATCTGCAGTCATGAGATGTTACATTGATTATCGTATTGACATTGTACACGACATGTATATTAGACATCGTACATGATAGACTGGACTTGCTCGTGTATCGTGACGTGTTATGGTTGGATCCACAGTACTAGTTGGGGGCGGGGAAGTAGTTAGTAAGAAATGTGATCATAACCTCTTATTGTAGTGTAGAATAATGTAAGTGTTAATCATGCTCTTCACCATGATTAGCCAGGCCCTGTAGCTATCGTACATGTTCCCAAGCCGATCATATTTTGAAACTACTATTTCAAACACTTAGAATAGATTATTGTTTTCCTATTTAAATCATATACTACATCACCCGTATATGATACTGTTCCTTGTTCTTTCATTTTCATACACGCACTGACTGTATTATATTGCCTGTCTCTTTACATTGCCTGTCTCTCTTTAATTGCCATTGTATTTATTTTACTGTCTTCTCAGTAGCTAGCATGACATGTTTATTACTTTATAGTCCTTATCAATTAAATGGAACTGTTATTTGAGATTGTGCTTTGCTCCTTCCTGACTGAAAATATTTTTCCAGACTATGCCTTAGAGGACCGCTGTCCGACACTTTATGGACCATATGGTGAGTAGCTGCAGACTTGGTAGTAGTTGTGATTCCGGGAGGTCTAGCCGAAAATTACTAATTCTTCTAGTTTTCTGATTAGTTCTTTAAGTAGACTATTGGTACCGGATTTGTCTCCGGTATTTTTATTGAGACTTGGATATTGTTGAGTTAGATTATTAATTTTGACTTGTGTTGTATTTAATTTCTGTTCGATATCTTATCGTGCTGTAATCCTGTGATTGAGTATGTGTTTATTTTATTTGTGTCATCCGTGCCTCCTTATGGAGATTGGATACTTGTGTGAGATTGGCTAGATAGTATCAAGACCGTGATAGCGTTCTACCGCCGATGCTGCGGTGTAGGCTGGACGTACCCACGCACTCGTGCCCCTAAACCGGGTGCGGGTCGTGACACGTTTTTAGTGGTGGCCCATGCAGGTCAGACTTCGCGAGTTGTGCGATGTCGTAGTAGTGTGGCACCTTTGTTACACTACTGCGTGCCTGCGATAGGATTCTAGGACATAGGATACTAGGACGAGAGCGAATACTCAATCACAATTCCTTGAGAGATTCCTGGGATGACCCCTGAGAATCTTGTTAAAATTTCCAATTTAAAATCATTCCCTTGTTCCGTCCATTCTCACTTGTTGATGTTGAATTTGATTATTGTTGATCAGGTATTAAATTAGAATTTAGGTCTCACTGTAGGGTTTGATTTCATATCAAGGTGAATTTGCAGACTGATTTATGGTATTATCTGATGACGCATGACGATGAGGACAGTAAAAATGATTAACATTATAGCTATTGACTACAGAAGGTGGATTTAAATTTTAAATTAAGGATTGAAAATGAATTTCAAATTCTTGAATTTTGAGAAGTTGAGACATTGTCATTAAAACTTTGAGGAATTCAGATTCAATTTGATGAACCTAGACAAGCTATAAGGATTTTTGGAATGGATAAAATTTTTACTTCAGTATTTAGATAATTGGTCTTGAGGAAAGTATATGCATTTTTACTTAAATTATTCGAGGAGTTAGTTTCGAGGACTTTGTTTGGAGAATAAAATCTTATAGAGGGAGAGATATATTAGTATATCAGTAGGTGAGATGCATGTGTAAGGATCTGTTGGCTTGAGCATGATTGAGATTTTACTGCCAACTGGCTTAGGTGTTCATCTAGGATTGTATTGGAGAGAGCAGTACTTAGTATGGTGTGTTGCATTTGATATGCACTTGAGTGATAAGGATAACTAGTATCAGCGATTGCAGTAGGTAAGGAAGCTAGCAGTGAGTATGTTTCTAGTAGAACTATGGTACTTAGAAGGATAGAGGTATCAGACCATGGATGTATCTTTGACCTGTGCAATCACAACTAGGAATATTTATTCCCAATCTTTTATCTTGAATGTTGCTTCTTTAGAACTGTACTGTCATTCCTTGATGATATCGCATTTTGCCTAAATTGATTCTTTGGGATCTGTCTTCAGGATGTCGCCGCAGACACGATCTATGAGAGCGGGAACATCAGATTTAGAGGGGTCTGCCACCTCTCCACCTGATGGACAAACAGCCGTAGTTCCTCCTACATCTCCGATGCACGTAGGAGTGTCTGCACTTTTCGGGAATCCTCCTCCCCCACCTGCTCAGAGGATTGCCGCAACTGTGACGGACAACCTTCCTCCTCCTCCGACTCCGATTCCCGGAGGTTTGCCCATTGATGGGACGCAGATGTTTACCTTGATCCAGGGCATGGTAGATGCCCAGAGAGTGACGGCAGATGCTCAGCGAGTTCAAGCTGAGGCTCAGAGGATACAAGCAGAAGCGCACCAGGCACAAATCGAGCTGATGAGAGAGAGCATGGAGAATGCTCATCAGGCGACTCTCCAAGCTTTGGAGAGAGTAGCACAGTACCAGCAGTTTCCTGGCCAGCAACAGCAGAGATCAGGCACTATAGTGGATTTCAAGAGGATGATGCCTCGAGAGTTTAAAGGTACCGAAGGGATACTCTACGCTGACGACTGGCTAGAGGATATAGAGAGAAGCCTGCGATTGACCCAGATTCCGGAGAACTTGCAGATAGAAGCCGCTGGCAATCAGATGTTCGATATCGCACTCACGTGGTATCGCACAGAGCCGAAAATTACTGCACAAGGACTTACTTGGGAGACCTTCAAGGAACTCTTCAAGGAGAAGTTCTTTCCCGACGTGGCATTGGGAACCTTGGAAAGTCAGTTTCATGACTTAGTTCAAGGAAATATGTCGATCGACGAGTACGCTGCAGAATTCTGTAGATTGAGCCGTTTTGCATCATCTATGATTCGAGACCCAGGAGATCGAGCCCGAAAATTTAGAAAGGGACTGATGAGAGAGATTAGGTCACGCACTTCTGGTCGTCGTACTGCTACCTTTGAGGCTATCTTGATGGATGCTCAGATTGCAGAAGAGGATCTGGATCTCAGGCCTTAGAGGAGTCATAATACTTCTGGAGATATGAATGGTAGCGCAGGACCGGCCAAGCATCCCCGTATTCAGCACCAACAGCAGTACCAAGTACCATTTCATATTCAGCAACAACCATGGACATTACAGCATCCACCGCAGTACCTAGCACCAGTTCCTATCCAGCAACACCCATGGGCGTATCAGTATCAACAACAGTACCAGGCACCAGTCCGTGTTCAGCAGAATCAGCAACAGCCTCCGAGAGAGACACAACAGACTTGTCATTTCTGTAAGAAGCCAGGTCACCTTTGGGAGAGCTGTAGAACGAGGCTAGGACTTTGTTTGCACTGCGGCGCTGCGGGACATCGAGTAAGGGATTGTCTTCTAGCCCCTTATCTTCCCGGCCAGCGCGCAGCTTCAGATTATAGAGATCCAGTTAGGCTACCTGTGGAACCGTATATTGCTCAGCACCCGCGAAGGGAACCACCCCAGCAGGGCGGGGCATTTGCGATGACGGTCGAAGAGACCGATACTACAGGTAATGTGTTAGCAGGTTTTGTTCTTTCCTTCCTTCTGTTCCTATCTATTTGATTGATTGACTGATACCTTAGTACCGTAGCTTGTATGCATGATTTTTTGTTAGAATGTAGTTAATGGTACCCCTGATATAGAGACTGCAATACCATGACAAGACACCATGACCGTACATATTCTCCTTAGGTTGCATGTTGTATGATTGTAGGAAAGATTTTTTTTGGACCATGATTATCGAGGTTTGACTATGACGAAGATTCATAAAGGAGTTATGACTTGACAGGAGAGACAAGATGATTAACAAGATGATTAAAAATTCGAGGATAAACATCGATTTAAATAGAGGGTTAAGAAATTAACATTGCATAATTAGTGGTTTATTAATTCCAGGAAGATTATGGCATATTTAAATTGGTTATTAAATTTGAAAATTTGGGAGACTATCATTATATTTATTTGGTTACAAGTTATGAATTTTAGAATTCTATAGTTGGATGTCGCATTGGAGAACCCTTAAGTATCGCATTGTTAAGTATTTTGAGGAAAGAGGAAATCGAGGAATAAAATTTTGATGGATTAATATTTGAATTCAAATTTGGGATGAGATTTAAATTTTATAATTGTGCCTTGAAAAAAAAATCAAATTAGAGGAGTGGATATTAAATTCCGAGTATTGAATTATTAACTAAAATTTTCAAGGAAAATTTTGATAAAAATGGACGTTGATTTTATTTCAAGGATTTTTCAAGAATGCGATAACTTCAGAATTTTAAAAATTGTGAGAGGACATTGTGGATTCTTAACTGATTTCGTGATTGATGAATTTAAAATTTGAGAGAAATAATAATGTGTATGATTAAACGCTACTATAAGGATTTTAAATTTCGAGGACGAAATTCTTTTAAGGAGGGTAGACTTGTCACTACCACATTCCGAAAACAGGGGTATTTTTGACTTTTGTAATATTGAATATTATTATAGTTACAATTAACTAATTGCATGATAGTATATTTAATTTAAATAAATATGTGTGATGTGTAATTTAAATATAATTATATACAGTGTTCATTTGTTTTGAGCTAGTAGACTTGACCTATAAGCCCAGTAGATGACCACCTGTCCAAATTATGGAATTGTGTATTTATTTATTTTATCTAGAATTTATTTAATGGATATTGTAATTAATTATCGTATTTTAATTAATTATTGCGCATTGCCTTTGCTTCGATATTTGGAGTACTACCCTGACTTTTGTCTCCCAACAAATTTTACCATCTTGCCCTAGACATGCCCACCTTCCATTCTGCTATTTTTGCAACTCATAATTATGCTCCCTGTGCATTAATTATGGCCGCACAAAAATCGTCGCGGACGTTATTTAATAAATCCCTATTTTGTATCGTTGTGCGTTCCAATTTAAATTGGAGACAATCTTGACCTATTTTTCCTGCGACCCAAATTAGGGTAATATTCTGTTCTGAGTCTTCTTCATTATTGGTATTGATGACCTGACCTGATTTTGGCCCCATGTACTCCTAATTAATTTCTGAACACAACTTGCATTTATTTCTAATTAAATTAAGGATACTATTTAAACCAATTCTGAAAATCCTAATTTAATTCCAGTGCCCTGCTAATTGAGCCCACACCGATCATACAGCGCCCCCTGACCCTACAAAACACCGGACACCGAATCGCCCGCCAAATTTTTGCCATTTTATGTGTTTGTGCAATTTCCCGAATTTAAAGGGCTAAGTTACAATTATTCAATTGTAGGTGTCATCACCCCATTGTCCAAGACCAAATGGAAAGGTTATTTATTTGTGGACCAAATTGCATTTTTCCCACATGAGAAATTCCTTCATGTCCAATCTGGACCCCTCATTTAAAAGGGGGTCAATCACAACCCTTTATTTCAACAACCTCTCTCCCTATATAATGTCCTATCTACATCAATCCTAATCCCTTGAAACCTAGGTTTCCCCAACCAAGCCTCCATCCTCAACCTCAACTGTAGGAAGAAAAATTTCTTCCTTTCTTCTTCTCTTTTCTTTCTCTTTCTCTTTCCTTTCTTCTTCTTCTTCTCCTTCTTCTTCTTCTTTTACTTTTTGAATTCAAATTCAAATAGTTAGGGGGGAACACTGTTCATTTCCCCCCATATACTGTTCCCGGCCATTGCCCCTGCCGAGTCCCGACCATTTCCCTGTGTACACCCTTCGGCCGGCTACCTTCACCCTGCTGCTGTGATCCTCCTCCCTGCTGTGTACAGCCGGTCCCCATCTACTGTTCACCCGACTCCCCCTGTCCCAGACCGGCGACTGCCTCCTGCCGAACTCCGGCCAGCTGCTCCTTCCCCCATTTCTCCCACTCCTCCTCCTCCTCACCTCGATCCCGGCCACAACTTCGATCAGTCAACAACCGTAACTCCACCTCCCCATCTCCATTGCCATCACCTAGCTCCTCCCCCTTGCACCACCGTTGGCCTACTGCTCGAGCCACATCTCTCCGGCGGCGGCCTAGCTCCAACCCCCTCGACTCCTTCCTCCCTCCACCTGTACAGCGGTCCATCCATCCATCCGTCCATCCATCCACATCTCTCCGGCGAACGTCGGTGCCGACTCCGGCCGTTCCCCGTCAGTCCAAGATCGACGAGCTCCACCTCCCTGTTTAGTCCGGCGACCGAGCTCCCTCTCCGACGTAATCAGCAGTGCTCCGGCGGCCCCAATTTCCTACCACCACCACCACCATCTCCATCTTCTCCATACACCACCACCATCTCCATCAATCCATTACCACCCCGTAGCCCTCCGGTCAAGCTCCGGCCGTACTCCGGCCAAGCCAGGACTCCAACCTCTGTAAGTATTCTCCCTCTCTCCCTCTTCTTCTTTAGTTATATATATATATATATGTATATATTTATATATATACGTATATACGTTTATGTATGTTACGCCCCAGTCCCAAAATATATGGGACCAGGCCACGTGGCATTGGCCAGCTGACACGTCTTCGAGGATATCCCAATTTAATGGATCCTGACGAAGAGTGCTACACTGTCCTAAATCTAACAAGTCTAATATCATAAACAGGCAATGACTAATCTCATCCACAGATAACAAGTAAATACTGAAATGAAAGACTGGAATATAGAAACATAGTTGACTGACATAGTACAACCGAAATATGTCTGGTGGGGACAAACCCACTGAAATATAGAAATGGAAATACAGTGCAGAAAGAAGTAAGATAACTAGACTAGAGTATCAACTAGCTAGATATGAAAACTCTAGTCTAGAGCAGCTGCGTACTCATATCACGGAAACTCCCCTGGAAATGCCTCATAGTCCTCAATCAGGAATCCTGTCTCTACTCCTGCTCCGTAGATGGTAGGGTACAAATGCTCGTCTGGATCTGGAAGAGAACCAGGTCCTCAGAGGGACGTAACAAGTATACAGAAATGCATGCCATAAGATAAATACTGTGTAAACTCAAGGGTAATCTAACCAGCTATATAAAATGCACTTTGAAGACAACCCTAGTACGTATGGGTAGGTGAAAGGTATAAAGCATAGCATCGAGCCAGAGGCTAAGTACCTGGCATTAGCTATAAACTGAACGCCAGGAATATATGCTGACTATATCGCCGATCATGATAGCGCGCAGCTAGTAACCTCTGTCGGATGTATCGACAAGCGTATATGCCCATAATCGGGTAATACTGGCCCAAAATTGGGTAACACTGGCCCACAATCGGGTAACCCTGAGGCTCACGGCCCCGCAGTTTACTCTTAAACTATGGCAACCAATTGTCTGTCCCATACGCCTACTAATTGTCTTCCCCGCCCAATGTCAATGTACAAGTCGCAAATACGACACGGACACCTCATACTATGATGCAAGTCGCTACATAAATAAACAACTAAGCTAAACGCCGTCACACGTGCTGCTCATGCTGATGGCCAGTCGATCATGAAGCACGCGTCCCTACATGAACTCACTCTGTGACGTGTTAAGATACGTGTCAAGGCCTGGGAAGTCATATTGATAACTCCTCGACTTTAGGTGGGTCCACTAGACACTAAGTCAGACACAAGTCCTAACGTCAACGCCTTCGTTGACTGCACCAGAGTCTTCTCGGACGCGCACAGTTAAATATTGAAACAGTAAAATATGCAACTAGTTAACATCTGGATTTAGACAGCATCAACAAGGCAAGGTATACTTGCCTGGAACTCTGGTGTGCACAAGCAATGCTCCGGAACCAGCAGTCAAGGTAGCACCGTCTCGGATGCCTACGAACAGATAACAATAATTATGATTTACTAAATTTTTACCAAGCTTAACTACCTATGTTAACATAGAGCAGGTATACATACACAACACCTATACACATATATACTATAGATAATTTAATAACATCTATACTTATGTGTACAACTACACTTTGACATATGTATATATATACATATATACATTAAATATATTTACATTTTTAAAAATACATAATACCATGTATATAAATACATACACATATATTTACATATTTAACTAATAATTTATATACATACATACAACATGTATATATATATATATATAGCTAAGTACACACACTAAATCATACTTAATTATGTTAAAATAATATATAAGTTTAGTGGTAAAAATAGTATTTATGTATTATTTAACAATAATACAGGTATTTATTGCCATATACTGTATTTACTAGTTTACATTATATATATATATATATATATATAGAAGATTTTCAGAGTATTTAAATATAGTATATATATATACTTTATACACATTTTATTTATTGATATATCACCATATTCATGTGCTAAGTATACCAGTAATTAATGACACATATATGTAGGTAAAATTTATACATTCCCAAACTATTTTACTAATTATATAAAGTATATCACAATTATTTATATATATACACACATTAATTATATACATATACATACACATATGTATTTATGTGTATACACCTATAGTAAATATAGCATTACTTATATTTCTACACAACCTTATTAATTAGGTAATAATACGTAAATTATTTATTTTTCAGAAATAAACATTTATTTGTATATATATATATATATATATACATATACATATATACATATACACTTTAGGTATTTAAAGTATTTATCCCAAGTATTTATATATACTATGTATACATATACATACATTATTTAATTAAGCATTTATAAATATATACATTTTATACACATAATACTCAGAAAGTATTTATAGTATATATACATTAAATACAGAAAATAACATACACATTTAGAATACATAAAATATACGTATTAAATACTAAAAATACTAGATCTATGTATAATCAACTTGCAACCAACAATACATGCATAATTACTAATAATTATACATATAATTATACACTAGGTTGTACCTCAGATCGAGGGGGTCACGGTGGTGGATCGACGCCGGCGGGGGTGGCCGGACGGCGCTCCGGCGTCGCACGGGGAGGTCGGCAACGGCAACAGCGGTTTGGTACAGTTCCTCGCTGCAGGCTCGATTGCTCCTCGAGTTGGCGGCGACGTCGGCTGAAACTCGACGGGGTGGTGGAGGACTGGCTGGGGGAGGGCTCGGCCAAGTACGGCGGTCGGAGACGCGGTGGTGGCGGAGCACGAAGCTGGGGGGTGGTCGGCTGTGCACTCGGGGAGGAGTACAGCCGGGTTGGTGCGGGCGGTCGGGGGAGCTACTCCGGCGTCGTGGGGGCCGAAGACTTAGGTGGCAGGTGTGGGGGAGATAGGCGAGGGTGGTCGAGTTGGTATTGCGGCGGTCGGTGGCGGGGTATGGCCGGTGGGAGGCGGCGGGTGGAGAGTTGGGGTCGGGTGGCTGAAAGTGAGGTGAGGGTGGTGGGGTGTGTAATAATTTCTAGGTTTTTCCTTTCCTTTGTATTTTGGTCTTTGTGTAGCAATAAATGATGTGACATAATGTATATGTAGGAGAGAGAGAGTGGGGGGGCTGCTTAGGGATTAGGGCCGGCTGTGTATAATGTTTGGGGAGTTGGGGAGGCTCTATCATGATGAGGGGAGGGCTAGGAATGAGTGGTTCAAAATGAAGGGTCATGATATATCCCTAAAAAGTAGTGTAGGTACATAAAAATGGGGGAGGGGAATTATGATGGGCTGGTCAAATAAATGAGGATCTCTTCTTCATGGGATTGGACCAATGAGAGGGGGGCACCTCACTGTAATTTTGCATAAAGGATCCTAAATAATTGAGAAATTGCATAAAAGCTGAAATTAAGGATTTGATGTAACAAAATACCTTGTTTGGTATTTTGCATTGGTCTAGAATGGTGTATGGTGTTTTGTATGAGGCTTGTGGGTGTGTGGGTGGGTTTGGGTTGGAATTGGGTCTATTTCAAATGAGGTTAGGTCACCACATTAATTTAATTAAAATTAATGCGCTAGGTGTTATTTAATTAAATAAAAAAATAACCGGGGATCTAAATTGGGTTGGACAAGGGTCATTATTGTGGTAGACTCAGTGTACAATAATATCGTGATCTGGGTTGGTCAAAACTGGTTGAGGTTGGGTCTAATTTCAATTGGAACGGTAGCGAACGTAATTACGCAATTTAATTAATTTGCGCACGGACGTTTGTAACGACTTTCGTGCGGCTAACATTTGGCACAAAAATCGGTACCCGGAGTTTGTTCTAGGTTAAATACGAGGGGTTTATAGGTCTAGGTCAAATATGTGAAAGTTGTTCTAGGGCAACAGCTAGGGTAGGATCCTAAATATCGGGACAAGGGTAAGGTGTCCTAACTAACAAAACACTGCACAGATATATAAAATAATAAATTCTAATTAGAAACACAAAACCCTAATCATGCTATCTAAATTAATTAAAATAAAAATTTTGGTCTAGGGGGTTTACAATGTATATACTAATATAGGTATATGTAAATTAGTGTAATTAATGTATTAATGTATATATATAACTAATGTAAGGTATTGTATATATTTAATTAATGTGAATGTAAGTGTATGTATTTAATTTAATTTGGTATATATATATATATATATATATGTATATATATGTATTGATTTATTTTTATAATTGTATTAATAAAATGTATACTAGGTATAATTTCAATTAATGTTTTAATATCTGTATTGTTAATTTTAATGATGGTATATATATACATATATTTTGTATAAGCATAGTATATATATATATATACTTTAGTATATGTATGTATTAATGTATATATATATATGACATAGGAAAATGTTTTTATTAGTATATATATATGAACTTATTTTGATGTATAGTACGTGTCTTTCATCTAATATATATATGTATGTATTCTAGTATAAAAATATATAAAGTTTGGTATATGTATATATTTTGTATATATATATGTGCTTAATGTTTTTCAAATATGTATAATTAGTATAAATGTATATATATATATATATATATATATATATATATATATATATATATATATATATATTTTGTACATACATTAATATATTTTGTATATATATATGATTGATATATATAAATATGTGTTCTACTACATGTATTTTATACTTAGCATGTTTTTAATATATATTTAATTGGTATATGTGTATACATGTATTTTATATATATATACTCAGCATATTTTCAATGTATGTTTAATTGGTATATATATATGGTAGGTATTAATGATTAACAACAGGTAATGTGTCCCTGCTAGATGACCCTAGTTGACTAGTGCCCTGCCTGGCATGGCCTGAGGCCAGTGTTTATAGACTGTGTGTTAGGGTAGCACCTGATACAAGTGTTATTGTGATGTGTTTTTAGGACTGTTGCTTCACCCAGGGGATACTCTGGAACAGGACATCCATAATTACCAGCTAAGGACCAAGGCAAGTACATTCTCTGATAATTTCTATAAATTCAATAAATCTTGAAATGTTACAACTGAATCCTTGACACTGTGCTACACGGACTAGTATAGCTTGGATCTGCAGTCATGAGATGTTACATTGATTATCGTATTGACATTGTACACGACATGTATATTAGACATCGTACATGATAGACTGGACTTGCTCGTGTATCGTGACGTGTTATGGTTGGATCCACAGTACTAGTTGGGGGCGGGGAAGTAGTTAGTAAGAAATGTGATCATAATCTCTTATTGTAGTGTAGAACAATATAAGTGTTAATCATGCTCTTCACCATGATTAGCCAGGCCCTGTAGCTATCGTACATGTTTCCAAGCCGATCACATTTTGAAACTACTATTTCAAACACTTAGAATAGATTACTGTTTCCCTATTTAAATCATATACTACATCACCCGTATATGATACTGTTCCTTGTTCTTTCATTTTCATACATGCACTGACTGTATTATATTGCCTGTCTCTTTACATTGCCTGTCTCTCTTTAATTGCCATTGCATTTATTTCACTGTCTTCTCAGTAGCTAGCATGACATGTTTATCACTTTATAGTCCTTATCAATTAAATGGAACTGTTATTTGAGATTGTGCTTTGCTCCTTCCTGACTGGAAACATTTTTCCAGACTATGCCTTAGAGGACCGCTGTCCGACACTTTAAGGACCATATGGTGAGTAGCTGCAGACTTGGTAGTAGTTGTGATTCCAGGAGGTCTAGCTGGAAATCACTAATTCTTCTAGTTTTTTGATTAGTTCTTTAAGTAGACTATTGGTACCGGATTTGTCTCCGGCATTTTTATTGAGACTTGGATATTGTTGAGTTAGATTATTACTTTTGACTTGTGTTGTATTTAATTTTTGTTCGATATCTTATCGTGCTGTAATCCTGTGATTGAGTATGTGTTTATTTTATTTGTGTCATCCGTGCCTCCTTATGGAGATTGGATGCTTATGTGAGATTGGCTAGATAGTATCAAGACCGTGACAGCGTTCTACCGCCGATGCTGCGGCGTAGGCTGGACGTACTCACGCACTCGTGCCCCTAAACCGGGTGCGGGTCGTGACAAGGGCTCGTTAAGAGAATATGCTCGGTAGATAACGAGTTTATCGGGAGTGACTAAGACGATCCCTACTCCTGAAACCATATTTCCCCTGGAACCAATCCTGGAGGCGCCATCGAAGAACAGTTGCCATGTATCGCCTTTCGTTGCAAAATTACACTCTACAACTTCGTCGAGAATATCCTCGTATAGTTTGGAGGCCTCCGGGATGGAATGAGCAGCTAGAAAGTTGGCCAATGCTTGGCCTTTGACGAACTTCTGAGGGACGTACACCATGTCATATGGCGTTAACAATATCGCCCAAGTTGTAAGTCGGGAATTAAGAACACTTGGCTTGCTCATCAGTACCCGAAGAGGATTGATCCTGGAGATGATATGAATGGTTTGGCCCGTGACATAGTGTCGCATTTTCTGAATGGCGAATATCAGAGCCAGGCATTCTTTCTCCATAGGGTTGTACCGGTGTTTGGCTTCGACCATCATCCTGCTGAGGTAGTAGATAGCCTGCTCGTGGCCCATATCGTTCTTTTGTGCGAGAAGAGCTCCCAGAGAATGATCTATTGCTCGAACATATAGCACGAATGGTCTTCCTATGACGGGAGGTACCAGAACTGACGAGCTAGTGAGGTAGCGCTTGATATCTCCGAACGCTTGCTGACAGGCTTCGTCCTATACGAAGGATACGCCTTTCTTCATGAGGCACGAAAAGGGCTGGCATCTCCCGGAGAGGTTGGATATGAATCTTCGGATATAAGCCAGACGACCTTGAAATCCCCTGAGTTCCCTCAGATTGCGGGGCGGTCGCATTTCTAAGATGGCCTTGAATTTATCAGGGTCCACTTGAATGCCTTTGGCGGTGATGACAAATCCCAAAAATTTACCGCTAGATACCCCCAGAAAGGACTTTATAGGGTTCATTTTGAGTTGATATTGGCACATCAATTCAAATACTGTCTTCAAGTCTCGGATATGATTATCCCTGAGGCGGCTTTTAACAGCTACATCGTCCACGTAACACTCCACTGTCTTGCGTAGATGCTCATGGAATATGTTACTCATAGCCCGTTAGTACGTAGCCCCGGCATTCTTTAATCCGAAGGGCATGACCGTATAGCAGTATACCCCAGTGGCGACCGGAAGGTAGTATGCTTCTCGTCTTCAGGATGCATCTTGATCTGATTGTATCCTGAGAATCCGTCCATGAAAGACATACGTTCAAAACAGTATGTATTGTCGATCATGACGTCTGTGATGGGAAGAGGGAACTCATCCTTGGGGCAGGCTGCATTCAGATCTCGGTAATCGATGCAGATCCGTACTTTCCCATTCTTCTTCATGACTGAGACAACATTGGCGACCCAGTCGGGATATTATTCCTCACGGATGAAGCCGTAGGCTATTAACTTCTTGACTTCAGCTTCAATGGCGTCCATCATGTTCGGGCGGAACCGACGTTGGTGCTGCTTCACAGGCTTTGAATCGAGTAGTATGTTGAGTTTATGAGTAGCCACCTTTGGATCAAGACCTGGCATATCCTCATAATTCCACGCAAAGACGTCGATATATTCTTTTATCAGCTGGGTAATTTCTTCTCTTTCTTCTTCGGAAAGGTCGTTACTGATAAATATCAGCTTCGGTGAAAGTTCATCCGCTACGTCAATCTGGATAACTTCATCTTTAGTGGGAGGTTCTCTCTACTTGAAGCGGAACTCCCATTGTGTATCCATCTGCTGAGCCCAAGCATCATTCTCGAATGATTCGGATTCTTGTTCGTTTGATTCGAAGGAATCCGTCATTACCATATTTGCTGATAATGTTTGCTCGAGGGCGTGAGATGAGCCGGAGGGCAATGAGCCGTCTTGAAAAGAGAAAAAGATATCCTCGTTTGACTTGGAAGTCCTAAGGGAGGTGGCATACCCTAACCCGGAATGGGTTTGCTGATAGTGGGGATTGCCGAGCAGCGGTGTTCGTCTGCCTTTTCCATGGTTGAGACCTGGTTCCATTTTCAAGTTGTAACCCATATTTTGCATGATCTTTAAGGCTTGCGGGCTGTACCTGTGAACTTGTATTTCACCAGAGTCGTCATCAAAGGAATCCTCTTATATAGTCTGTTCGTTGCGCATGCGGCCGAAGACTATTGAACGCTGACCGTTGCGGGCAGGTGGGACAATAAAGATAGAATCCTCATGTGGTCCATACGTCGTGGTGACATTGGATGATGACGCCACTTCCCATATGTGCGAATGATAGGAATCTATAGTTGCCAAGAATTTTTGTGCTATAGGCTCTATATCGTCCTGGGAAGAGATTTCCTGATTTGGAATCCGAGCGTCGATATACTGGAAAAGAGGTCCTTTATTATTATCAGAAATCGTACTTCTGGTTATATTTACATCACTCGGCTGCTTGTTGCACCGAAGGTTGATGATTAAGGGAGGAGGCTGCTGTCTCAGAGTGATCACCAGAGGATCACCCCTTTCCCTGATCTGGTCTTGTTCAGGTGGATAGCCATAGGCTCTGTGGCTTTTGGACGGGTAGTCCGTCCTTTCACCTTAATTGATAGAGGTTGCTTGGCAGAAGGCTCTTCAGGCTCCCAGTGGGATTCCTTCTCTGCTTGGGCTGACACCTCTTCCGTGTAGTCTTGAGAGTATAACACGGCATCGGAGTAGTAGGATTCTACTCCTTTAAATGGGTTTAGGTCAGCAACCTCCGTTTGTACCATCCCTTGGGCGTCTATATATTTGAAGCATTGATGTAGAGTCGAAGGAACGATGTTGTGGTCGTGGATCCATGGTCTTCCTAGCAGGATGTTGTAGGACACCTCTGAATCGATGACGTAGCATGTAGCCACCGATCTGAGGTTGCCAATCTGGATCCTCAGGCAAATTTTTTCCAACGACTTACTTCTTCCGGCGTTGAAACCCACAATAGTAGTGGTGGTGTAAGCCAGTTCGCTGGTAGGAATCCTCAGTGGTCTGAGCAGACTATGAGGAATGATGCTGATCAAGGATCCCGGATCTATGTGAATCCGATTAACCTCCATGGAACCGATGTACCCGATGTGGTAGAGAGATCTGTCATGCCTGTTATATTTTAACAGCATGCCCTTTTGAGTGAAAGTGATGTTTGGGACCACCTCCATCATATTGTGGCATCGAAGACACACCGCGGGTTCTTCATCGGGGGACTTGAGTTGGGTCAAGTATGTATCCGCCTGCATGAATGCTTCACTGAGGGATAGACGAGTGTCTTGGGAGAGCCTGAGTAGCTCGAAGATGGACAACCTGGCCAGTGTATTAGCCAGTTGGGCCAAGATGTCGAAGTTGTACGTCTTCTCTAAACCTTTGTTTTGAATGTTTTTTACAGGTTTATCGAAGCACACTTCTTTTTGCTTCCCCTTGTCCGCCGAAGTTGGTCTCGAAGGACCGGCCTCTGGTACGGCGGGCTTTGGTTCCAAAGGCTTGGCAGCTGAAGCGTCTGCAGGTGCATCTTCCTGACTTGCTCCGTAGTCCTTGAGGTAAGCCTTCCCTGAACGGGTTGCTGCGGCCAAGACCACATCTTCGTCTGAGGTCGAAGAAGTTGTAACCATATGGCATGGCTTGTATTTGGAGTTCTTCCTGGACTTAGCTTTAGTAGCATTAGTCTCTTTTTCGAGCTCCGACACCAAGTCTGGGTGAACCCACATAATCTCGCCTCTCTGGGTAGTTAGGGGTAACAGGTCATGATTTTGACCCCTAGCCGGAGGAAGATTAACGATGTTCATCGTTGTTCTGGAAATAGGTGTAACACCGTCCGGTACTTCTTGGGGAGGCAGATTGCCAAATTATAGAGAGATCATGTTGGCCGTGACCGTTTTCTCACTATTGCGTAGAGTGATGGCATTAGCATCGATCAGCTCTTGGATCTTCCTTTTCAGTATGTAATACGCCTTTGTTGGGTGGTGTACGTATCTGTGGAAGATGCAGTACTTGGGGTTGTTGGCCCTGCCGACTTCACTGGGCCGCCTCTCCTCCGGAAGGGTGATCTTGCCACTTTTGACGAGATAATCGAATATACTTGGAATATCGTCGTCGTCGAAAGACTATACCTCGACGGGCCTGGAAGTCCCAGGTTTTGTCTGTATGGTTGCCGCAGTCTTCTGTCTGGACGTATTGATCGCCAGAGCTTCTTTTCCTTTGGAACTACGAGGATGGTCGCCGTTGGGGGATGACCTCTTGCCTCTGTCAGAGGTAGAGATCATGATGCCATTGTCATATGGCTTGCGACTGTTGTCCTCGGCGGCTACCGCTGAGATGATGAACGAGGGCCAATCATGGAACTGATATGGTCCTGTGAACACTGAGATCACGGAAAGAAGGTTCTTCCTGCAAATGTCCACCAACGCTGAGTCTGGAACTCCTGGAGGCATCTGTAAAGTGGCTTGGCGAAAACGTTCGACGAAGGTGCGAATATCCTCCTTTTCCCTCTGCTTGACTTCGATGAGAGAGGACATAGACATATCCATTCCTCCCTCGTAGAATCGTGTAAAAAATAGAGCCTTGAAGTCTTCGAAGGAAGTAATCCAGTTGTCTGCCAGGCTGCGGTACCACAGGTAAGCTACTCCTGAGAGACAGCCCTTGAACACCCGGGTGAGAAGGGTATCATTCCCTTGTAGCAATACCGTCATCATACTGAAATAGTTCATGTACTGACTTGGTGATATTTTTCCCTCGAACAGGGCCATAGTCTGAGGTTTGTACCTCGGAGGAAAAGGGGCCTCTTCCCAGATAGCTGGGTATGGCTGGTTGATTCCTAATTTCTTGAGCTGATCTTTGTGCTTCAAGGCTTCGAATTGGGCTTTCAACTCCCGCACTTCTTGCATCAAATTTTCAGCTGGTAGCAAGACCACGGAATGGTGCGGAGTTGGTTGTATCGTGACTCCCACAGAAGGTAGTATATTCCCCAGGTGAGGAAGTGAAGGACCAGCTGACTCTTGATCTAGAGCAGGCTCTTGGATCGTGTTGGATGGTGGCAGGACCACCCCCACACGTATCTGAGTAGGTGGGATCGACGTTTGAGCCATAGCAGCTGCCTGTTGAGTTAGCATCATTTGGTGCATATTCTCCATCATGGATTGCATTTGCTTCAGAGATGTCTCTAGTGTAGTAATGCGTTGCTCAGCGTTCCCTGATGGCGAGGCTTCCTCGTATTCATCTCCAATGGCATAAACTCCCATCTCCCTGGGCGTCATTGAAGGATGAGTATAGGTCGCTGCAGAAGTTGACTCTATACTCTCAGTATGTGATTCGGGAGACTGGCGACCCCCAGCATCGGAATCAGAAGAGCATGAAGTCAGTTGTCGTGACCTTGAACGAGTATTCTAGAACACCCCAGCTTCCGTGTCCCTAAGGAGCATGTTGAATCTTCTTCGGCTCAGAGTTCTAAAGGATGGACGTCTTGAGTCTGAGCTTCCTCCAGGTATATGTGAAGCCATGTTCACAGATGCATGCGCGGGCTCTTCTTCTAAGAAAGATGGAGAGTAGCTCAGTCGGTCGAAAACTGGCCGTTTTGCTTTAGAACAGCAATAATTAATTATAATTCTGTGACTATTACAGCAGTGCTCGCTAGGAGGCATAATAGCCATGCTGGAAGATCCCCTCTTCTTGCGTTTCCGGATTAGATATTTTTGCAGGTCAGGAGGAGTTGTAGAAGAAGAAGATGATGGATTGTTCCTTCTGTTCCCATTGGTGGGCATACGGATGACGGGAACCATAGTATTCCCTGTGCCACCCATATATAACATGTTGGCCATCTGGGTGGCGGATAATCCCCGAGGAGGGCATCTTTCTGCAACTGGAGCCTTCTTTACGCCTAGGGACTTCGCCTGGCATAATTTGAGCTTCGCACTGGTTGGCGTAAAGCTGAGGATGTCCTCAGTCGACCATCAGCGTCTCGCGTAATTCGGAGGGCATGAAGATTGTTAACTTATTGGCGTAAAGGCCGATAAGTTGAGTAGTCCGCCGCTCGCTTTCCCTTACGGAGATCACAGGGATCATCTGGTTCTCCATAGAGGTCGTATGTTGTTTTACGCACGGAGCGTGCCTTGTACTTCTGATTTGGCGCTGAGGCTCTACCAGAAGTTTTGTCTATTTTGCCAGGGACGGGAGACTGAATTTTACGCGCAGAGCGCAGAGTATAATTCTGGGTTAGCGCTGAGGCATTGCCAGAAGATTTGTCTATTCTGCCAGGGATGGGAGACTGAATTTCATGCGCAGAGCGTGGAGTATACTTCTGGGTTAGTGCTGAGGCATTGCCAGAAGTTTTGTCGGTTCTGTCAGAGACAGGCGACTAAATTTTACGTACAGGGCGTGGAGGGAGCAACGCTACAACCTCATTGGTCGGAGAGATCGGAGAGTCCACAGGAATGGTAGAGGATGTCTTGGGCATCCAGGCCTTTCGCAGCTTCCTGTTGTTTTAGACCGAGAGAGAGTGAGAGCTGCCCTTTGTTCGGAGCATATCTTCGTAGGCAGACTGGTCGAACTGGACGACCAGTATTTTCTTCACGGATCCCACGGATACCGTATCGTGTTGAGCAATAGTTTCCTCATCAAAAGAGAAAGATGTCCCCAGTAGAGTCACCATCTTGTTTTAGGAATGTAATATAAATGAGAAAAGATTTGATGAATGCAGAAAATAAGGTCTTGTACGAAGACCCGCCCTTCTTTTATGTTTACAAACAAGATTGTACAAATTTGATCCTACACGAGGATGTCTAAGTATAATTTATTTAATCTGGGTAAATATTGCTATAGGTGTCTGATCTGCAGTCGATCACTTTAGCCCTTGGACCACACGATGTTGAAGAAGTGCCGTGGAAGACAGGTAGCAGCTTTGAGGGTTGCTGAAGAGGGTGGATGCCCAATGCCAAAGTCGTCGATCCCTTCCCTTTTGCCTGAACTCCGGATTCTCCTCTCTCTCTCTCTCTCTCGACCGTTGGATCTGGTACTAGATCTCTTGATCAGTTTTCAGACCTAACTTCTTTGACCCTCCAATTTGTCGACCGGATTCCTCATTGATAGAGGTCTCTATTTATAGAGTTTTAGTGACAGTGACCACTCAATCGGTGTAAAAACCGAGTAGTGGAAAGTACAGCACCCTTTTACACAACGGTTAAAATCACCAAAGCCTGCGTATAGATGATCCTTTGAATGAGCGTGTGACGCGGGTCCAACTAAGGGACAAAACGCGTATAATCGCTACGAAGATCACGGCATAAAAGCCACGCAGGTAGGTATCCCTCGTGTAGAAGAGGTTGGCATAGAAGCCAATGTCTGTCACCATGGCATAGAAGCCAAATAGTTATCAAACCGGCATAGAAGCCGAATAGGAGTAGAAGTCGAGTGGTCATAGAGGCCGAGTGGACGTAGAAGCCGAGTGGTCATAAAGGCCGAGTAGGCGTAGAAGCCGAATAGGCACAAAAGGCCGAATGGGCGTAGAAGCCGAGCAGGCACCGAAGCTGAATGGGCATAGAAGCCGAGCAGGAACCAAAGCTGAATAGGCGTAGAAGCCGCTGCGTAACGTGCCAGAGTGATGATATGGACATTTTAGCTAGAATTACGGCTCTTTGGAGATAATCAGATCTCTTGCATTAAATGCAGAGATCTGCCCCCATCCTGTGCATTAAATGCAGATGCTTATCTTTAAGATTTGCCATCATTCTGCGCATTAAATGCAGATACGCACCTTGAACCCTGTGCAAAGAGTAACCTCTGCCATGGTAATCTGTTTGTCTTCTGCAGAGCATAAAGAGCTCATGTTTGCCTGTGTAAAACTAGGCAGCGTATTCCTTTGTATGCGCAGGAGCATCTCTCGCAAAGGGGATGTCACTAAACGACGGTTCGGTGACATTTAATCAAATCTCCTGCATTAAATGTGGAGATCCGCCATCATCCTGTGCATTAAATACAGAGTCATGTTTTGAAGGTATGCCACCCTTCTGTGCACAAACGCAGAGACGTGCCTCGGGCATCTGTCAGTATTCGGCGCATTAATTGCAGAGACATGCCTTGAGAGCCTGTCACCGCCCTGTGCATTAAATGCAGAGACGTGCCTCGTGTCCCCTACGGAGTGCAGCTTTTGACGTAGAAGGCGGTTTGTCTTCCGCGGAGCGTAAGGAGCTCTCATCTGCCTGTGTAAAACTAGGCTGCGTATTCCTCTGTATACGTAAAAGCGGTTCATGCAAGGGAAATGGCAGTAAATGACAGCCTGGGTTGCAGTGTCGTGCCATCATTATAGCCGTCGCCTGGGTAGTCGAGCAGTATCCCTTTGTCAGAAGTCGAGATGTCAGGTTCATTGCAGGATTTGACAGGTTCATTGTAGAGAATATGAAGCGTTCCTCGTACACTTTAATGCTGCATTGAAAGAGGATGAGTTTTACACCATAAAGGCGATGATGCACCCTGTTTACGCTGAAGCAGCCTGGACATACTGCCCTACGCGGATGGTCCTCGAGCCTATATTTCACGCTGCGCTTGGCGGAGAAGCTCTGATGGTACGTTGAAGGCTCTGAAGTCCTCTGTTTACGCTGCTTTGCATCAATATGCTGCGTAGAGCTATCCAGCTTATTTTTTATGCTTCTACAGGTGTCACACTGACCTTTATATGAATGACATATCAATTGGGTGTAATAAAGTAAAAAATGAGCTAAAATGCATGAAAACAAGCTTTCTAGGTCAATACTAGGTCTCACTAGTCAAACTAGGTCAATGCTTGATATTAGGTCAAATTTCAGCTTCTAGGTTCATAACTAAGGTAACTAGTCCATAGTAGTTACTAACTAACTAACACTAGCCAATAGTAACTATATTAGCTAATAGCACCAATACATATTTAGATACTAGATACTAGGATACTTTATGTATCTACAAATCCATAACTTCATAATATATACCTGAGTATCACACCACAACCTTACTTCTAACTCTAGTACTCAAACATCCTTCATACCACTGTCATGCCTAGTTACATACCCAAACATTTCTGATGCACTCTTACTCTCCCACATATACTGGATATATAACACCTTAATATGATACTATCACTTATCTATTACTGATACACCATACACTTAAGCTTCACTGACACCACACATACCACTGAACATGTTTATCTTTATATCTAACCATATTCCTCCTATTCATACCCAAAACTTACATGATTTATTAACTAATCCAATAGCCTGCAGATTTGAAAACCCCATATCCAATATCAATACTGTCACGACCCGCACCCAATGTAAGGGTACAAGTCGAGAACAACGCCCAGCCTACGCCGCAGAATCGGCAATAGAACGCTGTTTGGGTAATCTATCTAGCAATATAATGAACCACCAACAATAACAATATACTAAATCACAGATCTAAGATGGAACAAGCACGAATATGATAAAGAATAGAATAGTCACATACAACTCATAAGTCAAAAATAATACATCAATGAGTCTGAAAGAAATACTAACAAATAAGCTGGAGACAAATCCAGTACCAAGAATACTAAGAAGCTACTAAACTCGGGTCATCTGTCTCAGTTGGAATAAGTTCCTCTTGAACCAGTATCTCAGACTCTAAACCCACAACATCCTAAGGTCTATAATGTGTAGGGTATCAGTCGTTAGTGTCATCTGGAAAAAATATATCCAGTTAGGAAAGGAGCAGAGTACAACTCTAACAGCAGTTCTAATCAATGATAAAAACTATGTAATAGTAAATAGATGTGAATATACAAGATGCATATAAACCTCTCACCCAAAATTAGGCCTACTTTGCTTAGATTATGAAATTAGGGCTAGTTTGTATCTAATTGGAAATAGGACACGACATTTTATTTAATTTACAGTAATTAAATTACTTAGTGCACCCTACCGTTGCTTCGATAATTGGAGTACTACACTAGCCATTGCCTTCCTACAAATTTCACATTATTGTCCTAGACATGTCCGCCCTCTATTCTGACCTTTGTATAACTTACAATTATGCTCTTTTGTGCTACATTTTAGTCGCACAACATGCGGACGTTTATATTTAATTCTAAATAAATACGACTTTGTATCCTTGTGCGTTTCAATCAAAATTGGAGACACAATCTTGACCCGTTTCGTACAACCTAATTTATGATAATATTCTACTCTGAGTCCTCTATGTCCATGACACTTGTGTCCCACCTAATTTTAAGCCCATGTACTTCTAATTAATTCAAGAACATCTTGCACATTAATTTTAATTAATCTAATATAATTTTTATTTTTGTGCAATTTTCCAAATATTGGGCGCTTTTATGCAAAAATGCATTAAGGTGTCCACACCATTGGACATGACACATGAAAAAACCTATTTTTTGTTCATGTGGACTTTTTTCATAATTTTTGGAATATGCAACGCGCAACATCGTCCCTCATTTAACCCTATCCTTGTATTTTAAATAATGCAAATTATAGCCTCCAAATATTTCCAGGAGAACCAAGGCCCAAATTTCCTAGGTCAAACCCCAAACCTAAAAATCCTACATGTATAAATATCACTTTTCCCTTTTCTTTCCTTTATTCAACAAAACACAAAAACCCAAACCAAATTTCAGCCGACTCCTATTCATCTTCCTCCTCCTTCCGATCCCCCCTGCAGCCACCACCTTGCCGGAGGCCATCGACTGAGCCTCACCACCGGGCATCCTGTCTTCATCTCCTCCTCCTTCTCGGCTGGACGGCTGAACCCTCTTCCGCTCTGCCACGCACCACCATCCTCCTCGTCTACTTCCTCCATCCCGAGCCATCCTCCTTCGTCGGAGCTCCGTCATGGCCATCTCCACTAACCACCACCGTCACCTGCACATCGAGCCACCGATTCCCGCTCCCTGCCATCACCATTACCACCATCACCTTTCCACCAGCAGCCTGCTGTTTGTGGTATTAAAGAAAGAATGAAAGTGTATTTCAATGACAGGGTTTATACGAGACCCGTGCCCTTTGGTTTACAAACAAACTTGTACAATTCGATCCTATACGAGGATGCGAGAGTACAATTTATTTAATCTGGATATAAATTGCTATAGGTGTCTGATCTGCGGTCGATCACTTTAGCCCTTGGACTACACGATATTGAAGAAGTGCCGTGGAAGACAGGATGCAGCTTCGGAGGTTGCGAAGGAGGGTGGATGCGCGATGCTGAAGGTCGTCGCTCCCTATTCCTTGCCTGAGCTCTGTATTCTTCTCTCTCTCTCTGTCTCTCCCTCTTGATCTCCGGTTCGGTGACCTTGTTCGATCCTTCTTTCAAAGTTTCGAGCTTTGATCTGATATTGGTATTCTTGGCCAAATTTTTTGACCTTGTTCCCCATTGACAGGGGCCTCTATTTATAGAGTCTTTGGTGACAGTGACCACTCCGTTGGTATAGCAACCGAGGAGTGGACAGTAGAGCACCCTTTTACCCAACGGTTAAAGTAACCAATGCCTGCGTAATAATGACCTTTTGAGTGAGCAAGTGACGCGCGTCCAACTAAGGGGACGAAACGCGTATATCTGCTGCGGAGATCACGACGTAGAAGCCACGTAGGTAGGTATCCCTTGTGTAGAAGAGATTGGCATAGAAGCCAAATGTCTGTCACCTTGGCGTAGAAGCCAAATAGGCATAGTAGCTGAGTAGGCGTGGAAGCCGAGTAGTCGTAGGGACTGAGGGGGCGTGGAAGCCGAGCAGGCATAGAAGCCGAACAGGCATAGAAGCCGAGTAGGCGTGGAAGCCGAGCAGGCATAGAAGCCGAACAGTCGTAGAGACTGAGGGGGCGTGGAAGCCGTAGGAGCACAGATCCTGAATGGGCGTAGAAGCTGCTGCATACCGTGCTAGGGTGCTGATGTGGACGTCTTTAGCCGGAATTACGGCTTTTGGAGATAAAATCTTTGGCAAAGATTTGCCATCATCCTGTGCATTAAATACGGAGACGTGCCTTGAGGGGAAACTGTCACCGCTCTGTGCGTTTTGACGGAGGGACGTGCCTTGAGGGGACACTGTCACCGCTCTGTGCGTTTTGACGGAGGGACATGCCTTGAGGGGACACTGTCACCGCTCTGTGCGTTTTGACGGAGGGACGTGCCTTGAGGGGGCACTATCACCGCTCTGTGTGCTTTGGCGGAGAGACGTGCCTCGAGCCCTGTACGAAGCGCAGCTTTTGACGTGGCAGGCGGTTTGTCTTCTGTGGAGCATAAAACAGCCCATGTTTGCCTGTGTAAAACAAGGCAGCGTGTTCTCTTTGCACGCGAAAGAGCGGTTTACGCCGGGGGATTTTAGTAAGCGTCATTTTGGTGATATTTTAACCAAATCCTCTGCATTAAATGCTGAGATCCGCCATCATACTATGGAGCGTGTCCTGAGGGGTCTGCCCCCGTTCCCAGCCGTCGTTTGGGTAGCTGTGCAGCACTTTTTGTCAGGAGTCGGAGGTCAGGTTTACTGCGTGACTGGACAGTTTCTTTTTTGGGAATATGAAGCGTTTCTCGTACGCTTTAACGCTGCTTTGAGAGCGGCTGGGTTTTACGCCATGGAGGCGATGAAGAACCCTGTTTTACGCTGGATGGCTCTGAAGGCCTCTGCTTACGCTGCTCTGTATCAAGACGCTGCATAGATCTTCCAAGCATTTTTTTCATGCTTCTACAAGACCCCCTTCAAAGCTTTTAAATTCCTCGGAATTTGAAACGCTTTTAATAAAGCATGAACGGCTCCTCGTAACTCGAAACATTTTTGAATGGAGCTTTAAAACGGTCGATGCTGACTTTATGGCAGATTTATTGGGGACCGCTATGATCTCTTTTGCCTATAAAAGGCTGGGGGGGTGAACATGTCTTCACCACATTCCCATTGTCATGCAGAGATGATCGCCGGAGTTCGTCGGATCGATCTGAGGAAGAAGGAGATCATGTTCTTCCAGCATGTAGGGAGCCATAAAAGATGGCATCTTCGAGCAAGTGTCCGCTGCAATGATGGATCATGGAAGGACATCTTAGCCTCCCTTGCTCGGGATAATCAGCAACTTTATATGGCGTTGCCCCAGGAGAGAGGAAGGGTCGTATTGGCCCACACAGTTTGTAGACTGTTTATTTCTTCCTGAGGCCCCCGCGGACGAGAGTCAAAAAGACTCATCCTATCCCGGCTTGAGCGGCGCACGGAGCATGGGATCTGCAAAATCTATGCAGGCCCAGTTCTGTATCCTTCCGCCGTTTGACCAATATGTCAGTCAGTTTTCGGTAAACCGACTGACTGCCAGAGAAGATAGATGAAGAATTGAGGCCCAGCGAGAGCCTGCCAGAATAGCTTCTGGGTGATCTTCAGACGACGAGGGGGTATCTCCTTTGTAGACGGAGTTTCCCTCAGATGTAATCATGAGAAATAGAGAAAAAACCCTTGTAGATTGGATTCCCCTCATATGTAATCATGATTTTAATCTTTAATAAAATCGTCTTCTTCTCCATATGATCGTCTTGCCATACGTTGCTTGTGAAGTCTGAATATGTGCAGCTTCGACACGTCTGAATCTTTACGCTGACTCTGATAGAAAGAGTATTAGGCCCTGTCCTTTATGCATAGCGAATGGTCCATAGAACGCTGCTGAGCACTTTAAATATTTAGAACTGTCCTGTTGCTAGGACTGAGGGACTGCGTAGAATTTCTGAACTGTTGCCTCTCTGATGAGCGGAATTTTATTTTGTTCAGAATTCGTCTTCAAGATTGATCTCTCGAAACTCCCTTGGAACAGGGTCAAGGTTTTTGGCTATCAAACTGAGTTGCCACTTTGATAGACGAGATGTTCAGACTAGAATCTGGATGAACCTCCAGTTTTCTGGACCCGAGAGGAGTAATTTCTCAATGTTTGAACTCTGCATACTTCGAGTACTTGGGGATGCTTTGGGTCAAGAACGAGTATCATCTGTGTGAACTCTTTGCACTTGACCGCCTTGGGGACTGTTTGGATATGCGGAAAGTCGTGGAGCAGGAAATCATGTCTGTAGCCTCTTGAGCGTAAAACACCATCGAGCGTGAAATCGTAAACTTGTGGTTCCTGAGCGTGAAGTCGTAGGTTTGTTGCCTCTCGAGCATAGAATGCTACCGAGCACAAAGGCATCCGGGCAAGAAAAACCATAGACTTGTAGCTGTCGAACGTAAAGTCGTTAGATTCGTAGCTGTCGAGCGTAGAAAAGCTCCTTTAGCGTAGGACTGTAGATCTGTAGCCTGTGAGCGTAGAACACCATCGAGCGTGAAATTATAGACCTGTTGTTCCTGAGCGTGGAGTCGTAGGTTTGTTGCCTCTCGAGCATAGAATGCTGTCAAGCGTAGAAAGCTCATTTAGCGTAGAATTATTTAATTTGTAGCTCCTGAAAAGAAAATTTCTTCGAGCGTGAGGTTTGCGGATCTGTTGCTGCTGAGCGTAAACTGAGCGCCACCGAACGTGAGATCGTCGATTTGGTATCTGCTGAGCGTAAAGTTGTGGGTTTGTGGCCTTTCGAGCATAAAAGCTACCGAGCACAAAGGCATCCGGGCGTAAAACCATAGACTTGTAGCTTGCGAGCGTAAAACCGTAGATCCGTTGCTGTCGAGCGTAGAAAGCTCATTTAGCGTAGAACCCGCTGAACCGTCTTGCACGAAAAAACCTTTCGAATTCGCTGACTGTCCGTCTTCCAAGGGTAGTGGGCTGACGTAGCATCCAATCATAATCAACTATTAATTGCGAGATTTGGTTAGGGTCTCGAGGGGTTCGTCCGAGGATTCGAGGAGTCGACCCGGACTGTATATATATCCCCAGCTTCTGGAAAGAAAAACTTTTTATCTGTCTTTTGCGAAAGAGAGCTTTCGACTGTTCGAGTTTTTCTTCGTTCTTTCTCCGAGCACTTCGAGTCTTTCAGAAATGGCGCCGAAGCAAACCCCCTCCGCTAAGGGAAAGAGCATAGGTTATTCTTCTCATTCTTCTGTCTCGGCGAGGGAATCTCCGGTCGGGCAAGGTGAACTTCCCTCTGAGGGGAGCATCCTGCCGACGACTAGCGCTCCCGGCTTTAGAGGTAGAACTTTTTGGGATGACACAAACGACGAAAAATCCTTCGCACACGTTGAACGTGACTTCGCTAGGTCGTATTCTATGCTGATAGCCTCTTTTGAGAAAGATGACGCACGGAGGCATTTTTATCTTTTACGCCCACATTTCTAATGTGTCAGCGTAAAGACTCCGTATTTTCGTAGCTCTGGGCGTAAATAGCTCGGGCTACCAAAAATTGGCGTATTTTGTAAAATTTGAATTTTACGTTTTTGGAGGAGACTTCCGGCGTAAGGTAACCAAATTTGTACAATCTTGGCGTAAAGCACAGACTGTCGTTTCCTTGGTCCGTGTGTTTGTGCCAGACTTGTAATGACATATCTTCTTTGCATTATCTTGCAGTTGATCTGGGTGAGTCCCCATTGGCTGAGGTGATGGGCTCCGCTGCGGGGATGCTGCACTCAAACTATCTGGAGGATCTGTCCCATGTGGCATTTCCCATCTCTGGACCCCAGTATCCTGAGGGAAGGGAGCTCCTGATATCGGCCCAGGGTGAGCGAATGCTGTTGAGTATGATCAACGGCGAACCCTTGGTACGTGTAGATGGGGAGCAGTACATAAAGCCAGCTTTCCTTTTTGGGGACATGATTGATAAACAGTCCCAGACGAAGCCCAAGAGGGAGCCTTGGGTTTTCCCTGCCGGGGATTTGGTCTTGTACCTGCCGACGATGCCGAGGGATTATCCTATCTCGGCCTTCTCCCATGCGACGCATCCCAGGAAGATGTCTTGGAAGCTGACTCCTGATCTTCATGGGAAGCCGGGGAAGATCTTTCATCTGAAAGACGCTGACCAGGGGTCATTTGTTAGTCGCCCTTCTGGCGTTGTGACGCTTTCCGAGGACTGTGCCCGGGCAGTGTTCCAAGTGAAGATAGCTCGGTGATCCAGCCGGTCCAATTGCCGACCTTCTGCAATGACTTCATGGGTCGAGGTAGGGTATATCCCAAGAAGAATCCTCGGTGCAATGGGTGGATCGCCCCAACGAACTCCCGATGGAGATGCCTAGTTGACTGGGCCTTAAAGCACTTCCAGAGAGAGTTGGAGGGCATTGGACTATATGCCGCTGTGAGTGCGACGAGCGTCGGGCTGCCTCCGAACCCTAATTTGTTCCTGGCACTGATGGAGCGGTACATTCCGCTCATCGGAACCTTCGCCACTCTACTAGGGGAGTTGGGGTTGGCCCTTCATGAGATGGCAGTTGTCTCGAGACTGCCGATGGGGGATACCCCATATGAAGAGTACGTTCCCACCAACCGGGAGTTGGGGGATTTGGACCCTCGGGTGGCAGAAGTATATCAGGAGCTGATGTGTCAGTACTTCGCGTGCACCACTTTTTATAATGAGCCTTCTGATTTGGCTCACACCACCAAGTGGATGTCTTACCTCTTCTTCCACCGAGCCAGGGCCGCCAGGTCGGAGAAAGCCTCGGGTGGTAAGAAAGAGCCTGTGAACTGCTTGGGCGTCCTCAGTGCCCAGGTTGTGAAGACTCTTATGGAGGAGGCTGAAGCTCCGGATCAGATTCTTGTGGAGGGGGTAGGAAAGTACCCGGAAGGCACTAAGGCCTGTAGTTACTTGAGGCGTTGCCGCAGGCCTTTCTCTAAGGAGGCCCAGCTGGCTGGTTTCCTCTCCATATGGCTGCGTCAAGTAGTGGTGCCGGGAACCGCATCCGCGGACCGCATTCACCGTAATATCCTGTGGCCGGCAGTGCGCCTGGTGTTTGGGGCAAGACTGGGCTTGCTTCCTGCCATGGTGTGCCGAATACAGGCTAGCCTGAGGACCATGACAGATGGGTTGCTCGTTGATGAAGCTCGGCGGGAGAGCTTCCCTAGGGTGGAATTACCATACTTGTACTTGATGGGATGGTTAATTCTCCATAATTCCCGGGTTATGTCACCCGGTTTCGGTAGCAGCTCAGGGGGTATATTCCTATTGAATTACAGGAATTCCTCCTAGAATGTGAATACAGTTTTAGACTGTCGGCTGGTTTTGAACCTCAGCCATGGCTGGAAGATCCTTTGTACTCCCCCTCCTGTGCATCGCAACCAGTCAGGGCTGTGGCTCGAGGATTCAGGTCGAGGGAAGACCGTTCTTTCTCTGGAGGCGTTTAATTGGTTGGTCTGTATTAAACCTTCCCATCTGCTGTATAGGAGCGAAGACCATTGTTTCTTCGAGCCCTACCTGCCTAGTCGGTTCGCCAGGCAGTTCGGGTACGACCAGTTGCATATGGGCAACGTCGTCACCAGCTTCAGGTCCAGGGGTGGACTCATTGATGGAGCTAGAGGGTGGCGATAGTTTATCATGGGTTGTACGGGGGCAATTTTTATCATGTCGGTCGTTACAACCTCCACGGAGCTGCGCATCCTTCACTCCTACGCCCAGTTTTATGTGGCGGTTAACACTTTCCACCGCAATTTCGACAGGCGTGGGGCTTTAGGGTGCCTTCTGCCAAGCCTGGGGGAAGGGTCGAAGTCCCCTCGGTTTCTTCTGACGAGGGGGAGGAATCTTGTACTCCGGATGAGCCTCTGGTGTCGTTGCCGAGGTGTGTAGTGCCTCTGCCGGCGGGGGCTCTGGTAGTCTCTTCCGGGAAGCGACGGGCTTCTGCTCCGAAGGAAGCTTCCCTTCGTAAAAGGAGGAAGGAGACGGTTGCTCGTCCTCTCCGTATTCCTGGTGTTGAGGTTCCCGGGAATGAGCCTGCATCTCCCTGTATCAGGGATAATTCTTTGGCCGGAGCTTCCTCGCCTTTCAAAAGGGGACCTTCTATAGTTCTGGCTGGCGGCGCCGGAGAGTCCTCGCTAGAGGCTGCTGTCGCTGCGGCTGCTCCAAGCAGCGGAGCGGGATTGCCTGCGTGGCCCCAACAGATGGGAGAATCTTCCCTGAGGTCAGTAGCGGGCGAAGTTACTCCTGTGTTAGCGAGCGCGCTTAGCGAGACTCCGGCTGATGAACCTCGACCGCGTCTCGGGGAAGGCTTGACCGAACTCTTGGTGATGTCGGTCGGCCCACCTCCTTCTCCAGGTATGACAGTTCGTATCGCGTCATTAAGGCGTGGCTTAGCTACGTCTGCTGCAGATGCATCGTATATGCCGTTGGCTCTGTGTAAAAATCGTTTCGATGTCTCCTCCTAGGAGGATTACCACTGTGTTTGACATTTTGCTTTCTTGTCCTCTTTTCAGGGGATGACGTCCACGGGGAGCATGGCGTTGAAGCACCTTCCGGCTTTGTTCTGGCTCCTGGCGGTGACGTGGAGGCGCCGGATTCTGAGGCAGAAGTGTCTTCGGGGGCTAGCTCGCCCGGGGAGGTTTCGTCGTCTCAAGGGGAGGACGAACCTGTCATCGTGACCTCGCCTGTTGTGAGTATACCGATGACTTTGATTGTTGCCATCGCACCTTCTTCGGGCGTGCCTCCTGTTGAGGCGGCGGTGGCTACCTCATCTGCAATTGTGGCCGCTCCGGGCGCTCAGTCGGGTTTAGTTGCGTTGATCGAGCAGCATTCCAGCCTCGTCTACACTGGCTTAAAATGATGATACCGATGGTATTGGCGAAGAACCTTGACTTCGAGCTCCTGAAGAAGACTTCTCAGCTTTCGATCGAGGTTGTCAGGGGGCTTGGCAATCCTGGAGTGGCTGACGCTCTGGAGGCGGTGGTTAATGGTTTAGAGCAACCCATTAACGAATACTTGCAGCGGACTGAGGGCAGCCTTGATGCTGATGTCCAGGCTCGGTACGACCTCATGTCTGAGCGGTTCACTACAAAGCTTGAAAGCCTAGACAACTCTATCCAGACGCATAAGCTGGAGATGGATAGGAGAAGAGCTGTTGTGGAAGAAGCCCTTGCCGTTGAGATGCAGTGTCGATCCGAGCATGAAGGGAATGCGACGAGAGCCTCCAAGCTGCGAGAAAAACTTGCTCGGGCAGAGGAGTGGGCTTCCCAGTCGTTGGCAGGTTTGGAGGTAGCGACTGGTCGACTGAGCGAAGCACGACAGGATCTGGACCGTACGGAAGCTGCCCGTACGGGCTGTCTTCGGGCAAGGGCTAATCTGACCCTTACGCATACTCCGGAGGCACGTCTAGAGCAGGCTCGCGCCGATGCTTTGGCCCTTTGGAATGAGAGGATAGCTGCACTGGAGCGGCAGATTCATGGCCTGATTACTCCGCCATCTTGATGTACCCCTTCCTATGTAATTCTGCCTTCTTCGGGAATGAATAACAGCGACTCTTTTCTGACTGTTGTGGACCCATCATTTCAGAATATAAATGACAGGTTAGGTGAGAGTGATATCAGAGGTAGTATGGACGTGATAAACTCTCGATAAACTTCTTAGCGGGACATATCTATTCAGAGGTCATGCGGACATGATAGAGTGTAACCCAACTAATTATGTTTTTGGAAGTAGTTTTGTCAGAATCGAGGTCCTTGCTATTTTCCTCTTTGAGCAGGAGAGATTAGGCATAGTACCTTTTCAGGAATTTACCGTTGATAGGAGCCATTAACAGATCTCCGTTGGGCTGGGCTATCCTGTAGGCGCCGTTTGAGAACGTTGTCTCGATCACATAAGGGCCTTCCCATTTGGGCTGGAATTTGCCTTTACTTCTGTGAGTTAGAATCATCGACCTTCTCACGGCTAGAACTAGCTCGCCGACTTTGAACACTCTTTCCTTTACTTTATGATTGAAAGCTTTGGAAATGCGTGCTTGGTAGAGCGCGATGCGCTACTGAGCTTGGAGGCGTTTCTCGTCTAATCCTTCCAGCTCTTGGAGCCTCAACAGGTCATTCTTTTCTCGAGTCAGCTCATTAGTCACGGCTATTCGGAGCGACGGGATCTGGATTTTGATTGGAAGGACCACCTCGCTTCCGTAGACTAGTGAAAAGGGGGTACAACCTGTTGGTGTCCGTACCGTTGTGCGGTATGCCCAGAGACATTCGCCCAGCTTCTCGTTCCACTCTTTTGTTTGAAGAAACGAACTTCTTCAGGAGTTTGACAATGGTTTTGTTGAAGGATTTCGCCAAACCATTAGCAGCTGGATAATATGCCGTAGAGGCAATGTTGTGTATCCGATTATTATCGCAAAACCGATGAAACGCTTGGCTGATGAACTGAGGTCCATTGTTGTGGATTATCCTTCGAGAAATCCCAAAGAGATAAATGACATGGTGCTTGATGAAGCTGATTACGTCAGACGCCTTTACTTCAGCCAGAGGGATTGCTTCGGCCTATTTGGAAAAGTAATCTGTGATGGCCAGTATGAACCGGGGGCCTCTGGAGGAAGACGGGTGAATGGGCCTAACGATATCCATACCCCAGGCTTCGAAGGGCCAGGATACAATCGTAGGATGTAGATATTCAGACGGTTGATGTATGAAGTCTGCATGGACCTGGAAGGCCCTGTATCATTTTGCATAGCTGATCGCGTCTGTGATCATAGTGGGCCAGTAATAGCCCATTCTCCTGATGCGGTCCTGCAGCTTAGGACCGGGCTGATGCGCTCCGCATACGCCGTCGTGAGCTTCACGGATAATCTGCTGTGCCTCAGCGCCAGCGAGACATCTTAACAGCAGTCCGTCGTAGGTCCGGCGATACAGGTATTTTGAAGATGCATCGTAGTAGAAGCGTAACGATCGTCTCTTGACGGATACTGCTTCTTTGGGGTCCTCTGGTAAGATTCCATATGCCACAAAATCTATGAAGGGACTCATCCAATCTCTTGTAGGAGGATCGGCGTTTACAGCGTAGCTGTGTTCTAGGTGACAGCTGTTCTTCACACAGAATAAATCTCTGTTAAGAAGGATTACCGAATCCTGCCTTCTTATAGGGGTGGCTAAGTCCGCAGCTAGGCTGGCCAGGGCATCAGCTTCCAGATTCTGAGATCGAGGTACATGATCTAGGAAGAACCCTTTGAACGTCATGGCTATCTCGACCGTTGCTTGGTGATAGGGGATGAGGTCTGGATTCCGGACTTCGTATATCCCCCTGACTTGGTTGACGATGAGCAGAGAATCGCCGAAAGCTTCCAGGGATTCCACCCCCAGCTCTTTAGCGACTTGGAGCCCGATTAGCAGGGCGTTGTATTCTGTCACATTGTTGGAGCAGGGCTCGCTAAGGGAATATGCTCGGTAGATGACGAGCTGATCTGGAGTAACTAGGACGACTCCTACTCCTAAAACGACGTTTCCCTTAGGACCGACTCTGGAGGCGCCATCGAAGAATAGTTGCCATACGTTACTTTCTCTTACAAAATTACATTCCGCAACTTCATCGGGGATGTCTTCGTATAGTTTGGAGGTCTCCGGGATTGGATGAGCTGCTAGGAAGTCGGCCAGTGCTTGGCCTTTGATGGACTTCTGTGGGACGTAGACCATGTCATATGGAGTCAGTAGCATTGCCCAAGTTGCGAGTCGGGAGTTAAGGGCACTTGGCTTGCTCATCAGCACCCGGAGAGGGTTGATCCTGGAGATGATATGAATAGTCTGGCCGGCGACGTAGTGTCGCATCTTCTGGACAGCGAACATCAGAGCCAAGCATTCCTTCTCCACTGGGTTATACCGGTGTTCGGCCCCGACCATCATCCTGCTGAGGTAGTAGATAGCCTGTTCATGACCCGCATCGTTCTTCTGTGCAAGGAGAGCTCCTAGCGAATGATCCATTGCCCGAACGTACAGCAAGAAGGGTTTTCCCATGATGGGAGGCACCAGAACTGGTGGACTGGTTAGGTAGTGCTTGATATCCCCAAACGCTTGCTGGCAGGTTTCGTCCCATATGAAGGACACACCTTTCTTCATGAGGTGAGAGAAGGGCTGACATCTCCCCGAGAGGTTGGATATGAATCGCCGGATGTAAGCCAGATATCCTTGGAACCCCCTGAGTTCCCTCAGATTACGGGGTGGTCGCATTGCTACGATCGCCTGGACTTTGTCAGGGTCTACTTCGATGCCTCTGGCGGTAATGACAAATCCCAGGAATTTGCCACTGGATACCCCCAGAAAGGACTTTGTAGGGTTCATCTTGAGTTGATGCTGGCGCATAAACTCGAATATCGCCCTCAGGTCTCGAACGTGATCACCTTTGAGGCGGCTTTTGACAGCTATGTCGTCCACGTAATATTCCACTGTCTTGCGTAACTGCTCACGGAATATGTTACTCATAGCTCGTTGGTATGTAGCCCAGGCGTTCTTTAATCCGAAGGGCATGACCGTATAGCAATATACCCCCAGTGGTGTCCGGAAGGCAGTGTGCTTTTTGTCTTCCGGATGCATCTTGATCTGATTGTATCCCGAGAACCCGTCCATAAAAGACATGCGCTCGAAGCCGCAGGTGTTATCGATCATGATGTCCATGATAGGAAGAAGGAATTCATCTTTGGGGTAGGCCGCATTCAGATCTCGGTAGTCGATGCAGATACGTACCTTCCCATTTTTCTTCATGACTGGGACAACGTTGGCGACCCAGTCGGAATATTGTTCTTCCCGGATGAAACCGCAGGTTATCAACTTCTTGACTTCGTCCTCGATGGCGTCCATCATATCCGGGCGAAACCGACGTTGGTGTTGTTTCACTGGCTTCGAATCGGTCGAAATATTGAGCTTATGAGTAGCTACCCTCGGGTCTAGGCCTGGCATGTCCTCATAACCCCATGCAAAGATGTCGACATATTCCTTTATCAGCTGTATGATCTCTTCCTTTTCAACTGGGGGAAGATTGTTACTGACAAATATTGGCTTTAGTGAGAGCTCACCCCCAACATTGACTTGGATAACTTCGTCCTTGGTGGGAGGTTCTCTCTGCTCGAAGCGGAATTCCCACTGTGTATCCATTTGTTGAGCCCAGGGGTCGTTCTCGAACGGCTCCGTATCCTGTTTCTCGATTTTTGAGGGGCTTGTCATCACCATATTCACTGATAGTGTTAGTTTGAGAACATCAGGTGAGTCGGAGGATGACGAGCTGCTCTGGAAAGATGGAAAGGGGTCCTCATCTGGCTTGGAAGTTGCGAGGGAGGTGGCATACCCCAACCCGAGACGAGTCTGTCGATAGCGGGGGTCACCGTACGGCGGCGTCCGTCTGCCTCGTCCGTAGTTGAGGCCTGGCTTCCGCTTCAAGTCGTAGCCCATGTTTTGCATGATCCTTTGCGCTTGTGGGCTGTATTGGCGAACCTGCACTTTCTCGGTATCGTCATCGAAAGGATCTTTCTGGACAGTCGGTTGATTCCGCATACGACCAAAGATTATTGAATGCTGACTACTGCAGGTAGGCGGGACAATGAAGATAGAATCCTCATGTGGCCCATATGTTGTGACGACGTCGGATGGTGACGTTACTTCCCAGACATACGGACGGTAGGAGTTTATAGCTTCTAAGAACTTTTGAGCCATTGGTTCTACCTCGTCATGTGGAGTGGGTTCATGTTTCGGAATCTGAGTACCGACGTACCGGAAAAGAGGATGTTTATTATCATCTGGAACTCCGTTCCTGGTGGCATTTACATCAGTCGGCTGCTGGTTGCGCCGAAGGTTAATGACTATGGGTGGAGGCTTCCGGTTCAAAGTGATTACTAGAGGATCACCCCCTTCTTCTGACTTGGTCTTTCTCAGGTGGACAGCCATAGGTTCTATGGCTTTTGGAAGAGCGGTTCATCCTTTCACTCTGATTGACAGTGGTAGTGTGGCAGAGGGCTCTTCGGGCTCCCGATGGGATTCCTTCTTTGCCACTCCTGGCACTTCTTCCGTGTGGTCAAAGGAATACAACACGGCATCGGAATAGTAGGATTCTACTCCTTTAAACGGGTTTAGGTCAGCCACCTCCGTTTGTACGGTTCCTTGGGTGTCTACATATTTAAGACATTGTTGTAGGGTTGAAGGAACGATGTTGTGGTCGTGGATCTATGGTCTTCCCAGCAAAATGTTGTAGGATACCTCTGAATCGATGACGTAACATGTGGCCACTGATCTAAGGTTGCCGATATGGACTCTCAAGCGAATCTTCCCTAATGGTTTACTCCTTCCGGCGTTGAAACCCACGATTGTAGTGGTAGTGTAAGCCAGCTCGCTGGTAGGAATTCTCAGTGGCCCGAGCAGACTGCGAGGGATGATGCTGATCGACGATCCCGGATCTATGTAAATCCGGTCGACCTCCATGGAACCAACGTACCCGGTGTAATAGAGGGGCCTGTCATGTTTATTGTGTTTTAATAGCATGTCGTCTTGAGTGAAAGTGATATTCGGGACCACCTCCATCACGCTGTGGCATTGAGGACATGCCACTGGTTCCTCGTCGGGGTACTTGAGCTGGGTCAAGTATACTTCCACCTGCATTAGCGCTTCACTCAGGGCTAGACGAGCGTCGGGGGAGAGCCTGAGTAGCTCGAAGATGGACAACCTGGCTGGCGTATTGGCCAGTTGGGCCAGGATGTCAAATTTGTACGGCTTCTCTAAACCTTTGCTTGGAATATTTTTCACAGGTTTGTCAAAGCGTACTTCTTTCTATTTTGCCTTTTCCGCCGGAGTAGGTTTCGCAGAGCTGATGCTTGGCACGACGGGATCTTGCTCTGATGGTTTGGTAGCTGGAGCGTCAGCCGGCGCACCTTCCTGATTTGCTCCGTCGTTGTCGAGGTAGGCCCTCCCTGAACGGGTTGCGACAAGTACCTCGTCTCCGTCTGATGTAGAAGAAGTTGTGACCATGTAGCATGATCTGTATTTGGGATTCTTCTTGGGGGTAGCCCTGGTTGCCTTGGTCTCTTCCTCGAGATCCGACACCAAATCTTGGTGAACCAACATAATCTCGCCCCGCCGGATAGTTAGGGGCACCAGGTTGTGACCTTGATCCCTAGCAGGGGGGAGGTTAACGAGGCTCATCGTTGCCCGGAAGATAGGTGTAACACCATCAGGGACCTTTTGGGGAGGCAAATTGCCAACTGTAGAGAGATCATGTTGGCCGTGACCGTTTTCTCGGTGTTGTGCAGAGTGATGGCCGTAGCATCGATCAACCCCTGGATCTTCCTTTTTAGTACATAGCACGCCTTTATCGGGTGGTGTACGTATCTGTGGAAGATGCAGTATTTTGGGTCGTCAGTATTGCCGACCTCCTGGGGCCGCCTTAGTTCTGGGAGGGTGATCTTGCCACTTTTGATGAGACATTCGAAGATACTTGGGATATCGTCGTCGTCGAAAGAGTAGACTTCGACGGGCCTCGGAGCCCCCGGTTTCGCTTGGGCGGTCGCCGCAATCTTTGGCCTGGCCGTGTTGATTGCCAGTGCTTCCTTCCCTTTGGGACCACGATGATGGTCGCTGCCAGGGGATGACCTCTTGCTTCTGTCAGAGGCGGAGATTATGATGCCATTGTCGCGCGCCTTGCGACTGTTGTTTTCGGCGGCTACCGCCGAGAGGATGAACGAGGGCCAATCATGGAACTGATATGGTCCTGTGAACACTGAGACCACGGGAAGGAGGTTCTTCCTACAAATGTCCACCAATGCTGAGTCTGGAACTCCTGGAGGCATCTGTAAGGTGGCCTAACGAAAGCGTTCGATGAAGATGCGAATGTCTTCCTTTTCCTTCGTCTTGACTTCGATGAGAGAGGACATAGACATGTCCATTCCTCCCTCGTAGAATCGTGTAAAGAATAGAGCTTTGAAATCCTCGAAGGAAGTAATGCAGTTGTCCGCCAAGCTACGGTACCACTGATAGGCTACTCCTGAGAGGCAGCCTTTGAACACCCGAGTGAGGAGGGCATCGTTCCCTTGCAGCAGCACCGTCATCATACTTAAATAGTTCATGTATTGGCTTGGTGATGTTTTTTCCTCGAACAGAGCCATCGCCTGAGGTTTGTATTTTGGAAGAAAGGGACCTCTTCCCAAATAGCTGGGTACGGCTGGTTGATTCCCAGTTTCTTGAGCTGATCTTTGTGCTTCAAGGCATCGAACTGGGCTTTCAACTCCCGGACCGCCTGCATCGGATTTTCTGTTGGAAGCGGGGGAACTGCTGACTCTTGATCTAGAGCAGGTTCTTGGCTTGGGCTGGATGGTGGCAAGTCCACCCCCACATGTATCTGAGTTGGCGAAACCGATGCTTAAGCCATGGCAGTTGCGTGCTGAGTTAGCATCATCTGGTGCATATTCTCCATTACAGATTGAATTTGTTTCAGCGACGTCTCCAGGTCAGTGATGCGTTATTCTGCGTCTCCTGATGGCGACGCTCCCTCGCGTTCGTCTTCGATGGCGTAAGCTCCCATTTCTTTGGGCGTCGTCGAAGGGTAAGTATAGGTCGCTGCAGAAGTCGACTCTATACTCTCGACATCTGATCTGGGAGATCGGCGACCCCCAGCGTCGGAATCAGACGAGTACGGAGCTGGTTGCTGTGACCTTGCACGGGTGTTTTGGAATACCCCAACTTCAGCGTTCCTGAGGAGGCCTTCGAATTTTCTCTGGCTCGGAGGTCCAGAGGGAAGACGCTTTGAGCTCGACCCTCTTCTAGGTATGCGTGAAGCCATGTTCACGAACGCATACGCGTGCTCTTCTTCCGGGAAAGATTAAGAGTAGTTCAATCGGTCGAAGACCGATCATTTTGCTTTAGAACAGTAGCAGTTAATCACAATCTTATGACTATTACAACATTGTTCCCTAGGGGGCATAATAGACATGTTGGAAGGTCCCCTCTCCTTATGCTTCTGGATTAGGCATTCGCGTAGGTCAGGAGTAGCAATTTGAGCTTGTTTTGCGCCGTGGGACTTACCCAGGCGTGATTTGGAGATTTGCTCAGACAGGCGTAAAGTTGAAGAGGTGTTCAGTCGACCGTCGTCTTCCCTCGTAATCCGGAGGATAGGCAGATTGCTTCTTCGCTGGTGTAATGGCCGAGGAGTTGAGTACTCGCCTGCTTGCTTCCTCTTGCGGAGATCACGGCGCTCATCTGGTTCACCGTAGAGGTCAGATGTCGTCCTGCGCCTGGAGCATGATCTGTAATTCTGATTTGGCGTTGAGGCACCATCAGAGGTTTTGTCTGTACCGCGCATAACGGGAGACAGGTTCCTACGCTTGGAGCGCAGGGGATACTTCTGGGTCAGCGCAGAGGCTTTGCCCGAAGTTTTGTCTGTACCGCACGTAGCGGGAGACTGATTTCTGCACGTATAGGATAGTGGATACTCCTGGGTTAGCGCTGAGGCTTTACCAGAAGTTTTATCTGTACCGCGCGTAGCGGGAGACTAATTTCTACGCATATAGCACAGTGGATACTCCTGGGTTAGCGCTGAGGCTTTACCAGAAGTTTTGTCTGTACCGCGCGTAGCGGGAGACTAAATTTTACGTGCGGGGCACGGAGGGAGCGATGCTACCACCTCATTGGTCAGAGAGATCAGAGAGATCGGAGAGTCCACAAGAACGACGGAGGATGTCTTGGGCATCCACACTTTGCGTAGCTTCCTGTTGTCTTGGACAGAGAGAGAGTGAGAGCTACCCCCAGTCCGAAGCATGTCTTCGTAGGCAGACTGGTCGAAATGAACGACCAGTGTCTTCTTCACGGTTCCTACAGATACCGCATCGTGTTGAGCAATTACTTCCTCGTCAGAAGAGAAAGACGTCCCCAGCAGAGTCGCCATCTTATTTGTGGTATTAAACGAAAGAATGAAAGTGTATTTCAATGACAGGGTTTATACGAGACCCGTGCCCTTTGGTTTACAAACAAACTTGTACAATCTGATCCTATACGAGGATGTGAGAGTACAATTTATTTAATCTGGGTATAAATTGCTATAGGTGTCTGATCTGCGGTTGATCACTTTAGCCCTTGGACTATACGATGTTAAAGAAGTGCCGTGGAAGACAGGATTCAGCTTCGGAGGTTGCGAAGGAGGGTGGATGCGCGATGCTGAAGGTCGTCGCTCCCTATTCCTTGCCTGAGCTCTGTATTCTTCTCTCTCTCTCTGTCTCTCCCTCTTGATCTCCGGTTCGGTGACCTTGTTCGATCCTTCTTTCAATGTTTTGAGCTTTGATCTGATATTGGTATTCTTGGCCAAATTTTTCGACCTTGTTCCCCATTGACAGGGGCCTCTATTTATAGAGTCTTTGGTGACAGTGACCACTCCGTTGGTATAGCAACCGAGGAGTGGACAGTAGAGCACCCTTTTACACAACGGTTAAAGTAACCAATGCCTGCGTAATAATGACCTTTTGAGTGAGCAAGTGACGCGCGTCCAACTAAGGGGATAAAACGCGTATATCTGCTGCGGAGATCACAGCGTAGAAGCCACGTAGGTAGGTATCCCTTGTGTAGAAGAGGTTGGCGTAGAAGCCAAATGTCTGTCACCTTGGCGAAGAAGCCAAATAGGCATAGAAACCGAGTAGGCGTGGAAGCCGAGTAGTCGTAGAGACTGAGGGGACGTGGAAGCCGAGCAGGCATAGAAGCCGAACAGGCATAGAAGCCGAGTAGGCGTGGAAGCCGAACAGGCATAAAAGCCGAACAGTCGTAGAGACTGAGGGGGCGTGGAAGCCGTAGGAGCACAGATCCTGAATGGGCATAGAAGCCGCTGCGTACCGTGCCAGGGTGCTGATATGGACGTCTTTAGCCGGAATTACGACTTTTGGAGATCAAATCTTTGGCAGAGATTTGCCATCATCCTGTGCATTAAATGCGGAGACGTGCCTTGAGGGGAAACTGTCACCGCTCTGTGCATTTTGACGGAGGGACGTGCCTTGAGGGGACACTGTCACCGCTCTGTGTGTTTTGACGGAGGGACGTGCCTTGAGGGGACACTGTCACCGCTCTGTGCGTTTTGAAGGAGGGACGTGCCTTGAGGGGACACTGTCACCGCTCTGTGTGCTTTGGCGGAGAGACGTGCCTCGAGCCCTGTACGAAGCGCAGCTTTTGACGTGGCAGGCGGTTTGTCTTCTGCGGAGCGTAAAACAACCCATGTTTGCCTGTGTAAAACAAGGCAGCGTGTTCTCTTTGCACGCGAAAGAGCGGTTTATGCCGGGGGATTTTAGTAAGCGCCGGTTTGGTGATATTTTAACCAAATCCTCTGCATTAAATGCTGAGATCCGCCATCATACTATGGAGCACGTCCCGAGGGGTCTGCCTCCGTTCCCAGCCGTCGTTTGGGTAGCTGTGCAGCACTTTTTGTCAGGAGTCAGAGGTCAGGTTTACTGCATGACTGGACAGTTTCTTTTTTGGGAATACGAAGCGTTCCTCGTACGCTTTAATGCTGCTTTGAGAGCGGCTGGGTTTTACGCCATGGAGGCGATGAAGAACGCTGTTTTACGCTGGATGGCTCTGAAGGCCTCTACTTACGCTGCTCTGTATCAAGATGCTGCGTAGATCTTCCAAGCATTTTTTTCATGCTTCTACACCTGCACGACCGAAGAACCACCCACCGGACCTCCCTCTTTCTCTTTCCTGAGCAATCACCACCCGACCTCTCCCTCTCGCCGGAGATTACAGCGACACCACTGCCATCTCCCTCTCCATCTTCTTCCCTCCTCTGCCTGACCTCGACCCAGCTCCGCCTGACCTTACCCTGCATCAATATCTTTCTTCCTCCTCGACGGAATAACATGTCCCGAGCCTCTGCCATTGACCACCAGCAACACCACCACACCACCAGCAACACCACCACCAGCTACCTCGTCTGAGTCTCCCCTCGACTTATCTTTCCTATACCTCGACCTCCAGCAAGCTCCCTCAGCCTTGCCATCTTCCATGTCTTCCTTCCTGCTAGATCTCCTTGGCCGGACCTCCTCTGGACGGATTTTGGCGAGCATCAACCAATCATCATCTTCACCATTAATCTCTACCTCATCATCATCATTTCTAATAATCATCATCAATATCATAACCATCATCATCACCATTACCTTAACCTTCATCAACATCATAATCATCATCCACATTATCATCCTCGTCATCACCAGCATCCCAATCATCATCTCACCCTAATCACCATCACCCTATCAGCATCCTCAATAATCATCACCCTCGTCGTCATTGTCGTCATCGTCATCAACCTCATCGTTGTCATCGTCATGACTATGCGCCTACCCCGAGGTTCGAACCTGTCCCCCTTCTCCTTTTTATGTGTGCTTGTGTATGCTATTAGCATTGCTTATTGATAGTTAGTTGCTTTTAGACCGCGTCGGTGAACCCAATAACTTGTACATATACACGTACGCGTATTAGAATTAAGTGATATATATATATAAATATATGGATGTATTATATAATTAATGATATGCTAAATAATAATTATGACTATGTATGTATTGTACGACCCTAGGACACTGTGGGCTATCCCGTATTTACATTGACCATGTTGACCCTAAGCACTTGTGAATTGACTGTCTTGTGTACACCGACGTACTGGCAATAGATGTGTTAGTTTGATTGTGCGCAGTATTGAAGATGCGACACCCGCATAATTAGATACGTAATTTACCGTGTTAGTTGACCCGTGTTACCCCTAGCATACCCACTGAGTCCCGTGTATTATGGTTGTGTATGTGCTAGCGTAATGACTAATGATTGTATTGTATTATATTATATGTACATAGGATATCGAATTATTCTGTGCGACTCCTGGAGCAGGTTATTGGTACATCGCAGCTTTCTTGCCAAGCAAGTATATCTTGATATTGTACTGTCATTCATATTCCATATGTTGCATGCAACTTTATTTTCTGTCATTAGTTCATATATTTTAACTGTTATATAAAATGCGCGTCCAAGGAAACTTGGGTGCAACGACGGTATCGTCGTGATCTATTTTATTATGTATATGCATTGACCTTGTTTATGAGACCTCCCTATTATCATAAAGCATTATTAGGTTCATTGGTCGTGACACAGCTGTTACATGAGTGTGAGTCTCATATAGATCACGGACTTGCGTGCAGGGTTTGGCCTCCTGTACGTTTGGGTCGTACGTTAGGGATAACTGTTGATAGAAACTTTGCATACTAGAAGACTTAGCAGTTATTAGTAGTCCATGGACATAGACTATTATAGTACAGTGGTCCAATCCTTGTCCTTGTTTGGTTACAGGGTTGGACTATTATACTAATGATAGGCTATGAACCAAATCGTGTCATGGATGTGACATGCTTAGAGCATGGGGTGGAGAAAACAACAAGTAAGGCATTTTGGCTCCTTTGCACTTTTCTTTTGTAACTCGGGCGCTCCGCTGGAGATACGGACGGTGATGACCACTATATATTATATATTATCAGGCGGCCTCTGCCGTTCAAAAGACAACATACTTTTTAGGCCCCTGAATCTCCAAGAGAATCATGCCAATCCCATTTTAGCCAGATAGCCCACTTGTTGGAAAGTTATTCTCAAACTGCATTCACATAGATGGTTAAGCGACCCATTAGATATTTATTTTAGTACTTTTTTGGTATGCTTCTATGTATCTTGTTATGTCCCTCTGAGGACCTGGTCCCTTGCCAGGTGTAGATGTTCATGAGTATTCGCAGGAGCGCAGATCCGGACTGGTTACTTATATTCGAGGAGGTCTTCTCTTCGAGTCTCAGTGATTGTTAGTTGTTGTACTTATATTATGTTGCTTTTATATTCTAGTTTGTCAGTGGATTTGTTTCTATCCGACTATCATCTTTAGATACTTTATATTAAGATCTAGTTATATAGATATTGGTTATTATTTAGTTTTATTTGATTTTCTGTTGATGAGATTTAGATTATACCCTGTGACTTGTGATGATTATTTTATCACTTGTGAATTATTGTTTATTATACAGTGTACGCATGTGTTATGGTTTTCATATATTAGAGTTGCCATATACATGCGGCTGGCATGCTTACGTGTCCTAGTCCTACGTATTTTGGGACTGGGGCATGACATATTTTTAGTGATGGCCCATGCAGGTCGAGAGCATATTGTCTCGGTTACGTTACTATACCGAGCAAGCCTGCACCTAGGAATAGAGTATAGGTTCTCATCCACAATTGACTATGACTCGTATTTTTCTAATATGTTCTATTTGAATAATTGTATCCTGCTTGATTCATGTGCTTCCCTAATAGTTCTTGAGTATAGCCTCAGCTAGATAATAGGAATCCTTATTTTTAGATGATAATTAGGGTAATATTCCTATTAAGAATATGACTAGAGTATTGACACATCACTAAGTTAGAATACTTAATGAACCCTAGCATCCCTTACCTATAGAATAATTTATCATTATCCCTTGATATATTTATGAATGACTTGAGAGTAGTATAAATACTACTAAAGTTAGTTAGAGATTTGACCATAATGTTTGACCCTAGTATTGAGGAACCAATAGAAATCTAAGATTGAATATTAGGGCTGAACCTAATTTTCATAGTGAGATAGTATTAGAGAACTATAAATTTAGATCCTTGTCTTGATATTAGCAGACGGTACCTTAGGAAGCCAAAAGGAATGAATATAATATTTTCCCCGATTAAACCTCGAACACAGATATTAGCATACCATATTTCCTTAGAGAACCATGATCTTATCAAAAGTCCCTCTATTTTAATTTCATATCTTGTACCTTTGCAACCTTGACACTCGCTATTTGTGCGACGACTAATCATATTTTTCTTTTCTTCATCCTTCAACTCGTGCCACGTAACTCTTATGATTGTAAGCCAAATGATTTTATTCTATGTTAGGATATATAGTATGGTAGGATTATAGTTTGCTAATCTTAAATTCTGAAAATTTGGTGCTTGGTAGTTAGAGCATGATAGTTTTGAGTTATTCTTGTAGATTATGACATGCTGATTATCCTTTAGTTTTGAATCACATAATTTGTACCCCCACCTCGATATGAGTTAGGTCCTCTTTTCCCTAAAGGCCAGTAACTTTTCCATTTTACTATCGACACTTGTCTATAAACACTATGATTAAGACTTAAGATGACCACTACCTATATAATGCAATAGGAGACCTTAATGAGTACCAAGATCTTTTCTCGTATACCCTAACAAGAGTTCTACTTTATTTACAAGAATAATATTATTTTGTAGGATCCCCTTAAGACTGTCACAGTATTAGTTTATTGTTTTAAGTTGGGTAGTATGCCTCTCAACATAGTATCATATAGTCCTTTTGACATATTATTGAAGTGTAATTGAATGACACCAACTATATGCTAGCATAAGACGATATGATATTCAGAATGTAGAACTTAGAGGCCCATACCCCTATTTTATCGACTATCAACTTAGACAAGGAGTTAGTATGACAACAGTAGAGATTGTAGAGTCTTATCTTCTTTGTGAACTTGAATTATTTGATAATTTCTCTCATCATAATCTAGCACACTTATATTTTCTGAACTACCTCGACTTATGCCGCTATTATAGCCTAGTTTTGCAAGCTTACTCTTTTATCGAGCTTGATCTTGATATATGTATTATTGGATGCATACACTAATACATTTCAGAATTAGTGTATTGAGGTCTAGCTAACATTAGTACATTTGGTTCGCCCTTTGAAATACTACTTTACGTGGATTGAGATATATAGTTGACTAGTAGATGAATATTTTTTTCCTCTAGATATGTCAGAGCATATCATATCAAGTACATAACTGTACTGATGTGAGCATGTGAAAAAGAAATTATCAAATAGATTTTAATCCACAACTGCCTTGATAATTCCTATTTGAATTCTTTAAATGCCTTGATCCCCATACTTGTATTCTATTACCTCCCCCTTGAACTTTTTATTATTGTTTTTCGTCTTCCCTTATTTCAGAAAGATGAAACCTCATGCTTAGTATAAGTTTGACATACAGATTATACTAGATATACCCCATAGGCCAATCATATTACTTGATGTTTATTTTTTGTAATTAAGGGCATATCATAGGGGACACCTTTGGTGCTAAAAATATTGAGAAATTAAATAACATGATTAAATAATTTGAGGAATAAATTTTCTTAAATGTATACCCTTATGTAATAGATGGATAAATTCTAAGTTTGGTAGAAATCACATTGTTAAACTTAAGATGAATTCTTTTAGATGGTGATCAAGTGAGATTAGATAGAGAAACCCTACCCTAGTTTAATTTCGAGGACAAAATTATTTTAAGTTGGGTAGATTGTAAACCCTCTCACCGAAAATTAGGCCTATTTGGCTTAGATAGTAAAATTAGGGCTAGTTTGTATCCAATTGGAAATAGGACACGACATTTTATTTAATTTACGGTAATTAAATTACTTAGTGCACCCTACCGTTGCTTCGATAATTGGAGCACTACACTAGCCATTGCCTTCCTACAAATTTTATATTTTTGTCCTAGACATGCCCGCGCTCTATTCTGACCTTTGTGTAACTTATAATTATGCTCTCTTGTGCTACATTTTAGTCGCACAATATTCATCGCGGACGTTATATTTAATTCTAAATAAGTACGACTTTGTATCCTTGTGCGTTCCAATCAAAATTGGAGACACAATCTTGACCCATTTTATACATCCTAATTTATGATAAAATTCTACTCTGAGTCCTCTATGTCCATGACACTTGTGTCCCACCTAATTTTAATCCCATGTACTTCTAAATAATTCAAGAACAACTTGCGCATTAATTTTAATTAATTTAATACAATTTCCATCTTTGTGCACAATTTTCTAATTGTTGAGCGCTTTTATGCAAAAATGCAATAAGGTATCCAAACCATTGGACATGACACATGAAGAAACCTATTTTTCGTTCATGTGGATTTTTTCCATAAATTTTTGGAATGTGCAACGCGCAACATCGCCCCTCATTTAACCCTATCCTTGCATTTTAAACAATGCAAATTGTAGCCTCCAAACATCCCCATGAGAACCAAGGCCCAATCCTAAAGAGTTGACCAAGCCCAAATTTCCTAGGTCAAACCCCAAACCTAAAAATTCTACATGTATAAATATTACTTTTCCCTTTTCTTTCCTTTATTCAAAAAAACACAAAAATACAAACCAAATTTTAGCCGACTCCTATTCATCTTCCTCCTCTCGATTCCCCCTGTATCCACCACCTCGCCGGAGGCCGTCGACCGAGCCTCGCCACCGGGCATCCTGTCTTCATCTCCTCCTCCTCATCGCCTGGACGGCTGAACCCTCTTCCTCTCTGCCACGCACCACCATCCTCCTCGTCTACTTCCTCCATCCTGAGCCATCCTCCTTCGCCGGAGCTCTGCCGCGGTCATCTCTGCTAACCACCACCGTCACCTGCACATCGAGCCACCGATCCCCGCTCCCTGCCATCACCATTACCACCATCACCTCTCCGCCAACAACCTGCACGACCGGAGAACCACCCGCCGGACCTCCCTCTTCCTCTTCCCTGAGCAATCACCACCCGACCTCTCCCTCTCGTCGGAGATCACAGCGACACCACCGCCATCTCCCTCTCCATCTTCTTCCCTCCTCCGCCTGACCTCGACCCAGCTCCGCCTGACCTCACCCTGCATCACCATCTTCCCTCCTCCTCGACGGAACAGCACGTCCCGAACATCTGCCATTGACCACCAGCAACACCACCACCAGCTACCTCGTCTGAGTCTCCCATCGACTCATCTTCCCTGTACCTCGACTTCCAGCAAGTTCCCTCAGCCTTGCCATCTTCCCTGTCCTCCTCCCTGCTCGACCTCCTTGGCTGGACCTCCCCTGGCCGGATTCCGACGAGCATCAACCAATCATTATCTTCATCATTAAACTCCACCTTATCATCATTATTTCTAATAATCATCATCAACATCATAACCATCATCATCACCATTACCTTAACCTTCGTCAACATCATAATCATCATCTACATCATCATCCTCGTCATCACCAGCATCCTAATCATTATCTCACCCTAATCACCATCACCCTATCATCATCCTCAATAATTTGATCACCTTCGTCGTCATCGTCGTAATCGTAATGACTGTGCACGTACCCCGAGGTTCAAACTTGTCCTTCTTCTCCTTTTTATGTGTGTTTGTGTATGCTATTAGCATTGCTTATTGATAGTTAGTTGCTTTTAGACCGCGTCGGTAAACCCAATGACTTATACGTGTACACGTGCGCGTAATAGAATTTAAGTGATATATATATATATATAAATATATGGATGTATTATATAATTAATAATATACTAAATAATAATTATGATTATGTATGTATTGAACGACCCTAGGACACTGCGGGCTATCCCATATTTATATTGACCATGTTGACCCTAAGCACTTGTGAATTGACTGCCTTGTGTACACCGACGTACTGGAAAGAGATATTTTAGTTTGACTATCTGATTGTGCGCAGTATTGAAGATGCGACACCCGCATAATTAGACGTGTAATTTACCGTATTAGTTGACCTGTGTCACCTTTAGCGTACCCTCTGAGTCCCGTGTATTATGGTTGTGTATGTGCTAGCGTAATGACTAATGATTGTATTGTATTATATTATATGTACATAGGATATCGGATTATTCTGCACGACTCCTGGAGCAGGTTATTGGTACATCGCAGCTTTCTTGCCAGGCAAGTATACCTTGCAATTGTACTGTCATTCATATTCCATATGTTGCATGCAACTTTATTTTTTGTCATTAGTTTATATATTTTAACTGTTATATAAAATGCGCGTCCAAGGAAACTTTGGTGCAACGACGGTGTCGTCGTGATCTATTTATTATGTATATGCATTGACCTTGTTTATGAGACCGTCCCATTATCATGAAGCATCATTAGGTTCATTGGCCGTGACACAACTGTTACACGAGTGTGAGTCTCATATAGATCACGGACTTGCGTACAGGATTTAGCCTCATGTACGTATGGGCCGTGCGTTAGGGATAACTGCTGATAAAAACTTTGCATGCTAGAAGACTTAGTAGTTATTAGTAGTCCATGGACATAGACTATTATAGTACGGTGGTCCAATCCTTGTCCTTATTTGGTTGCAGGGTTAGACTATTGTACTAAAGATAGGCTATGAACCAAATCGTGTCTTAGATGTAACATGGTTAGAGCATGGGGTGGGAAGAACAACAAGTAAGGTATTTGGGCTCCTTTGTACTTTCCTTTTGTAACCTGGACGCTCCGCTGGAGATACGGGCGGTGATGACCACTATATATTATATATTATCAGGCGGCCTCTGCCGTTCAAAAGACGACAGGCCCCTGAATCTCCAAAAGAATCATGCCAATCCTATTTTAGCCAGATAGCCCACTTGTTGGAAAGTTATTGTCAAACTGCATTCACATAGATGGTTAGGCGATCCATTGGATATTTATTTTAGTACTTTATTGGCATGCTTTTATGTATCTTGTTATGTCCCTCTGAGGACCTGGTCCCTTGCCAGGTGTAGATGTTCATGAGTATTCGCAGGAGCGCAGATCCGGACTGGTTACTTTTGTTCGAGGAGGTCTTCTCTTCGATTCTTAGTGATTGTTAGTTGTTCTACTTATATTTTGTTGCTTTTATATTCTAGTTCGGCAGTGGATTTATTTCTATCCGACTGTCATCTTTAGATACTTTATATTATGATCTAGTTATATAGATATTGGTTAATATTTATTTCTATTTGATTTTCTGTGGATGAGGTTTAGATTATACCCTGTGACTTGTGATGGTTATTTTATCACTTGTGAATTATTGTTCATTATACAGCGTACACATGTGTTATGGTTTTCATATATTGGAGTTGCCATATATATGCAGCTGGCATGCTTACGTGTCCTAGTCCTACGTATTTTGGAACTGGGGCATGATAATGCACAATAGGTACAAGAGATACACAATAAGAAAATACTGGAATAAATACAAGAATGAATAATATGCCAATGAACAAGAATACTAATGTCTAAGTGAGTGAGTACTAGCTTTAACATGTGATCGGCTTGGGAACTTGCACAAGAGTATAATGGCCCGGCTGATCATACATGTGGTGTATGATCAACACTCGCAAGGAACAAGATATGCACAAGGAAGGTATGATCACATATCTACACTAAATACTCCCTACCCCCGACTGGTATAATAGATCCAACCATGGTATGTTGTGGCACAGGATTCTCTAGAAAGGTAGCAAATCTCCCCGAGAATCAATATCTGTACATGCAAAAGATAATCAATGAAACAAGACTTGCACAAGATACACCATATACAAGGAATAACATCTTATGACGAGATCCGGATATACCAATCCGTGTAACCACCGTATAAAAAAATATGGATATCTACACTAGATACAATAAACATAGAGGATATCATAAATGAGAAACTATCAGAGAATGTACTCACCGGAAGTCCAATTAATAGTCTCACAGATGTCTGATACGGTGCCTCAAAGACCTAGATATGGAATACAATATCAATACAAGGTTCTGGAAAGCAAATAAGTTAAACTAGTCAATTTCTAGGTCAATAAGTCAACTCTAAGTCACAAGTCAAACTACGGTCAACTATAAGGTCAACTATGGTCAACTATGGTCAAACTATGGTCAAATATGGTCAACTACCTATTTCTAGGTTTAAAATGTCTAACACAAGAATATTGGGTTCAAACACTAAAGTCTAGGTCATAAAACCCATATCTTAAAATACTAGGATACCGTATCTCCGGATACGTAAATCCATAGGTAAAATATCATATACAAATGCCAAAATAATATTATTAAATAAAATCTTAATGACAAACATTAAATAGATACATTAGTTTTGAACCAACTTGGTATCACAACATAAACCCATAATCTTGATACCCCAAACCCAATACCTTGGGTATCTCCAATACCATGGTACTTACCTTGGTATCTCAAGGTAATACTAAGTACCGGTAAATATATATATGCTACACTAATTATTATACATATACTATAATGCAATTAGCAAATTAGGAATATATTTACATATATATTACATACCATATATATATATATAAATATCTAATATTCAAGAAAACTGCCAAACTGTCACTAATAACTGCTGCTAACCGTCGTTGAAATCTTCGATACTCTGGTAATCTGTTGTTTTAGCACGGTTCTGCTGTTGTCGCAAAACTACTGTATGTTCTTGCTGTTGCTACTGCTTTGGCGACGGTTCTGCTGTCGCTAAACCGCCGCCGCTGCTGCTGCTGAATGCTACTGCTGCTGCAATTTTGTTGCGACGCTGCTGCTAATGTCGCCTTTATTGCTGTTATGTGCTATAGCTGCTGCTGTTGTGTCGTTACGACGCTGTTGTGTCGTTACGACGCTGCTGCTGTCGCCTTTGCTGCTGTCGCTAAAATACTTATATATATATATATATATATATATATATATGCAACTATATAATTTATACATACATCTATAATTACTAATATATGTAATTACTACATATTAAAATATATACACCCGTACATATATACTAATATTTATATATATCTACACATATATGCATATGTATATATAATCATAGGATAATTTGTATACATGTATTATATAAGTATATACATATAATATAACAACTTATATATATACATGTACATAATTCATAACCACAACATATATATACTACAATATAAGTATATACATATAATATAACAACTTATATATATACATATACATAATTCATAACCACAACATATATATACTACAATATATATACATATGTAGAATAATAGCTACATGTAATATACATAAATAGATACATATATCTAAGGCACAAGAAATATAATTATATATATATATATATCCACCACCATACACATATACACACAACAACCATATATGTATATACCATAACTAGTCGATCTTACATATGTAAAATAATGACTACACAAATATATAACACATTACTACATATTAAAATATATACACCCGTACATATATACTAATATTTATATATATCTACACATATATGCATATGTATATATAATCATAGGATAATTTGTATACATGTATTATATAAGTATATACATATAATATAACAACTTATATATATACATGTACATAATTCATAACCACAACATATATATACTACAATATAAGTATATACATATAATATAACAACTTATATATATACATATACATAATTCATAACCACAACATATATATACTACAATATATATACATATGTAGAATAATAGCTACATGTAATATACATAAATAGATACATATATCTAAGGCACAAGAAATATAATTATATATATATATATATCCACCACCATACACATATACACACAACAACCATATATGTATATACCATAACTAGTCGATCTTACATATGTAAAATAATGACTACACAAATATATAACACATATATATATATATAATAGATATATAGATCTAACACATAAATATATGTAACAACATATATATATATATATATATATATATATATATATATATATAATTACACAATACCAAGAATAAGAACACAAAAAAAATAGATCTATCTATAAATTGCATAAACACATGCAACGTATCATTCCGTATCCCACTAGATCTACGATACGCTTGAGACACGAGTCCACCACACATCTAAACGTACCCCGAAGGACACGAACAAGTCATGTATTTTATTTATGAACAATACGAAGAGTCAAATACAATTCTACATATTCGTGTCAAAATATGACATGCTCAAAGTCCCGTGTCGGTGGAAAACCCCCCCAATCAACACGTATCACCAAATTATTGGGATACGACCTATACGTACCTAATTATGGACACGACACTAGCCCCAAATACATAAGCACATGCCAAATTTATCTATAGGACCAATTGACATACACAACAAATGACAATCTCAGAATTTTCCTAAAATTGACACAAAAAGTACCATAACTTTCATAAGATACCTCCTATGAACACAAAACCAAATCCTATGGGTAGCCTATGCATATGGGTTGATTTCTCATGGTTAAATCTCAGATTTAGAACCTAATTTAAGGGGAAAAAATTAAATTGTACCTATTGGGAGATGGATTCCCAATGTAATATCCAAATATGATAAAATTGGCCTCCAACTTGTAGATCCTTGCTCCTCTTTGTAGATCCTTGCTTCCTCCTTCTAGATTCTTGCTTCACTAGCCTCTAATAGTGATTTGGGAAGGAATTATGATGAAATTTGGTAGGGAATTTGTCACTACCACATTCCGAAAACAGGGGTATTTTTGACTTTTTACAATATTTAATATTATTGTAGTATAATTAATTAATTTCATGAGTAGTATATGTTTAAATTAAATAACTGTATGATGTGTACTTTAATATATTATATTATAGACAGTGTTCGTTTGTGTTTGTGATGGTAGACTTGACCTAGAAGCCAGTAGATGAGCATCTGTCGGAATTATGGAATTTTGAGGTTAATTGTTTTATTTTAGAATTAATTTATTGGAGGTATAATTAATTACTGTATTTTTACTTAATATTTTGCGCAATTGCCTTTGCTTCGATATTTGGAGCACTATCCAGACTTTTATCTTCCAACAAATTTCACAATCTTGCCCTAGACATGCCCGCCTTCAATTCTGCTATTTTTGCAACTCATAATTATGCTCCCTGTGCATTATTTCTGGCCGCGCAAAAATCGTCGCGGACGTTTATTTTTAATCCCTATTTTTCATCGTTGTGCGTTCCAATTGAAAATTGGAGGCAATCTTGACCTATTTTTCGTGGGGCCCAAATTAGGGTAATATTCTGTTCTGAGTTTTCTTCAATATTGGTATTGATGACCTTACCTGAATTTGGCTCCATGTACTCCTAATTAATTGTTGAACACAACTTGCATTTATTTCTATTTAAATTGAGGATATTAATTAAACCAATTCTAAAATCCCAATTTAATTCCAGTGCCCTGCTGATTGAGCCCATACCGATCATACAGCGCCCCCTGACCCTACAAAATATCGGACACTGAATCGCCGCCAAATTTTCGTCATTTCATGTGTTTGTGCAATTTCCCAAATTTAAGGGGGTTAAATTACAAATTGGCATTTTTGGTGTCAACACCCATTGATTAAACCAATGAGGGAGCTTATTAATTTTTTAATTAAAAACCCTCATCCCTACATGAATTATTTCCCTTCATCAAATCCTGGCCACCCATTCAAGGGATGCAATCACAACCCTCCATCAAAATCCCCTCATCCCTATATAATGCCATGTTACATCATAAGCCCTAATCCCTAGACAACCTAGGTTTTCCCACCTCCCCACAAGCCTCCATCCTCTCCTACGTATGTAAATTTTTCTCCCTTCTTCTTCTTTTTCTTCTTCTCTTCTCCTTCTTCCTTTCTTCTTCTCTTTCCTTCCTTCTTCTTCTTTGTTTAGAATTTAAATAGGGAAGGGGGGAACACTGTGCATTTCCCCCCCCCTTACTGTGCTTCCCGGCCGGCCCATCACCCGGTGGCCCACTGTCAACTCCGGCGCCGCTGCAGACTTCTCCCTCCGCCTCTACTCGACCATCTCCCCATACTGCTGCTGCCCGCACCGACTCCGGCGGCCATCAGCCGACTCCCCGACTCCCCTCCATCTCCTCCTTCATCACCTCCGGCCTCCCCCATCAAGTCCACTGCTTTCGGCCGGCGCTGCATCGAAGCGGTCCGGCGGCGCTGCCGCTACTCCCCCTCCACTGCACCCAGGCCGGCCCCCTCTGAACTCCGGCGAGCGGCCCACTGCACCCAGGCCGGCTTCCCCGGGCGGCCGAGTTCCCCCGCAGCCCTCCCTGCTGTGTCCAGCGGTCCGGCGGCTCTCCCTCCGACCCTCCCGCTGGCTCATCCCCGGACCCCACTTCTCTCCTCCCCTGCTCCCTGCTCCGGCGGCAAGTCCAGCCACTGCTCCTCCCTGCCGAGCTCCTCCTCCCCGTACTCCGGCCGTACTCCGGCCAAGTCCGACCCCAACCTCTGTAAGGAATTCTCCTCTCCTTCTTCCTTCTTTATATATATATATATATATATATATATATATATATATGTATATATACATACGTATATACGGTTATGTATATATTAATATATGTATATGTATTGTGTATATTAATTAATGTATAGTATCGTAGGGGTTAATATATACGTATAGATGTATGATATATGTTAATGTATGGTATATAGATATATTTAGTGTATTCTATGTTAATATACATGTATTGTATATATTACTTAATGAGTAGAAATATATATATGTATATAAATACGTAAATGTGTAGGTATATGTGTATGGTGTTATTTTTTATTATTAAATGTTTAATAGTATATATAATATTGGTATACATATCAAAATATATTTCGTATATACTTAATAGATTTTAATATAAAATGGGAATACATATATATATGTATATATATTTTGTAAATGTATGTATTAATGAATATGTAAAGTATAGTATTTTTAATTAATGCTTTAAATATTTGAATACGTGTAGTATATAAATACATAGTAATGTTAATTAAAGATAGGTGTATTATTTCTTTATTAATATTTAATTGTAAATTATAGTATGTAGAATTAATGATTAAGTATGTATAATTAAATGCATGTGAATAAGTATATTAATTATTTTTATTAAATTGTATATTTGAGTATGTATCAAATTAATATTTAAAATACATAATGTATAGGATATATAAAATGTATTAGTAAGTTAATGTATATAATAAATGTGTATGTTAATATATATATATATAATTTAATATATATGTATATGTATATATTTAATTAATGTGAAAATTAGTATATTTATTGAATTTGAATTGTATTTATATATGTATATATATACATTGGATTATTTTATGACATTTATTTAATAAAAGTATATGCTAGTATAAATTATTTTGGTTAAATGATAATGTTGATTATATATATGTAAAAAAATGTACTTTGGTATAAAAACGTATTTTTGGTATAAATGAATAAATAAGTAAATACGTGTTTGGTAATTGGTATATATATATATGTACATAAATATATATGTATATTTATTTTGAGATAAGTGCTAATTTGGTATGCATATATATATATAATTGTTTTGGTATTTGGTTTATATATATATGTGTACTTGTATACATAGTATAATTTAATATAATTAGTAGTTTGGTACAAGTATATATTGTAGGTATTAATGTTAGTTAAAAATAGGTAATGTGTCTTATATATCTATCTACTAGATGACCCTAGTTGACTAGTGCCCTGCCTGGCATAGCCCTAAGGCCAGTATAATTCTTCTGTGTGTTAGGATAGCATCTGATACAAGTGTTGTAATTGTGATATGTTTATAGGACTGTTGGTTCACCCAGGGGATACTCTGGAACAGGACATCAATAAATACCAGCTAAGGACCCAAGGCAAGTACATTCTCTGATAATTTCCAATTCTTGATAATTTCTATAAATTCAACAATCATGAAATGTTACATCTGAATCTTTGACACTGTGCTACACGGACTAGTATAGCTTGGATCTGCAGTCATGAGATGTTACCTTGATTATCGTATTGACATTGTACACGACATGTATATTTAGACATCGTACATGATAGACTTGACTTGCTCGTGTATCGTGACGTGTCATGGTTGGATCCACAGTACTAGTTGGGGGCGGGGAAGTAGTTAGTAAGAAATATGATCATAACCTCTTATTATAGTATAGAAATTGTAAGTGTTAATCATGCTCTTCACCCATGATTAGCCAGGCCCTGTAGCTATCGTACATGTTCCCAAGCCGGTCATATTTCGAAACTACTATTTCAAACACTTAGAATATATTACAGTTCCCTAATTTAAATCATATACTGCATCACCCGTATATGATACTGTACCTTGTTCTTTCCATTTCTTTATGCACTGACTATATCATATTGTCTATTGCCTGTCTCTTTACGTTGCCTGTCTCTCTTAAATTGCCATTGCATTTATTTTACTGTCTTCTCAGTAGCTAGCATGACATGTTTTATTGTATTATAGACATTACCAATTAATGGAACTGTTATTTGAGATTGTGCTTTGCTCCTTCCTGACTGGAAATATTTTTCCAGACTATGCCTTAGAGGACCGCTGTCTGACACTTATGGTGAGTAGCTGCAGACTTGATAGTAGTTGTGATTCCAGGAGGTCTAGCTGGAAATTACTATTTTAGTTAGTTCTTTTAACAGTCTATTTGGTACCGGATTTGTCTCCGGCATTTTGATGATTCTTGGATATTGTTGAGTTAGAATATTACTTGTGGACTTGTGTTGTGTTTAATTTTAGTTTTATTATTCGAAATCTTATCGTGCTGTAATCCTGTGATTGAGTATGTGTTCATCTTATTTGTGTCATCCGTGCCTCCAAATGGAGATTGGATGCTTGCGTGACATTAGTTAGATAGTATCAAGACCTTGACAGCGTTCTACCGCCGATGCTGCGGCGTAGGCTGGACGTACCCACGCACTCGTGCCCCTAAATCGGGTGCGGGTCGTGACACATTTTTAGTGGTGGCCCATGCAGGTCAGACTTTGCGAGTTGTGCGATGTCGTAGTAGTGTGACATCCTTGTTATACTACTGCGTGCCTGTGATAGAATCTAGGATATAGGATACTAGGACGAGAGCAAATACTCAATCACAATTCCTTGAGAGATTCCTGGGATAACCCCTGAGAATCTTGTTAAAATTTTTAATTTAAATTATTCCCTTGTTCCGTCCATTCTCATTTGTTGATATTGATTGATTGTTGTGATTAGTTATTAAGTTAGGATTTTTGGTTTCATAGTAAGGGTGGATTTCATATCAAGATGAACTTGCAGACTGATTTATGGTATTACCTGATGACGCATGTCGATGAGGACAGTGAGAATGATTAACATTAGAGCTATTGGACTACAGAAGGTGGATTTAAATTTTTTAATTGAAGATTGAAAATGAATTTCAAATTTTAGGATTCTGAGAAGATTGAGATTGTTATTAAAATTTATTTTGAAGATTTCAATGAATTGCAAAAACTTTGAAATTGAGGAGTTGAAATATGGCTATTAAAAATTTATTTTGAGGAATTCAGATTCGATTCAATAAACCTAGACAAGTCTGTAAGGATTTTGTGTGATTAAGTTTTATTTCAGTATTTAGATAATTAGTCTTGAGGAAAGTGTATGCTTTTACTTTAAAAATTTATTCAAGGAGTTATTTTGAGGAATTTTATTTGAGGATAAGATTTTATAGTGGAAGAGATATATTAGTATACAATAGATGAGATGCATGTGTAAGAATCTGTTGGCTTGAGTATAATTGAGATCTCACTGCCCACTGACTTGGGTATCCATTTAAGATTGTATTAGAGAGAGCAGTATTTAGTAAAGAGTGTTGCATTTGATATGCACTTGGGTGATAAGAATAACTAGCATCAACTGTTGCAGTAGGTAAGGAAGCTAGCAGTGAGTGTGCTTGTAATAGAACTGTGATACCTAGGGGATAGAGATATCAGACCATGGATGCATCTTTGACCTGTGCAATCACAACTAGGATTGTTATTCCCAATCTTTATCTTGAATGTTGCTTCCTTAGAACTGTACTGTCCTTCCTTGATGATATCGTATTTTTGCCTAAATTGATTCTTTGGGATCTGTCTTCAGGATGTCGCCGCAGACAAGGTCTATGAGAGCAGGAACATCAGCTTTAGAGGGGTCTGCCACCTCTCTACCTGAGGGACAGACAGCAGTAGTTCCTCCTACATCTCCGATGCACGTAGGTGATCCTCCTCCTCCATCTGTTAAGAGGATAGCCGCAGCTGTGACGGACAACCTTCCTCCTCCACCGACTCCGCTTCCCGGAGGTTTGCCCATTGACGGAACACAGATGTTTACCTTGATCCAAGGCATGGTAGATGCCCATAGAGTGACGGCAGATGCTCAGCGAGTTCAAGCTGAGGCCCAGAGGGTGTAAGCAGAAGCGCACCAGGCACAAACCGAGCTGATGAAAGAAAATATGGAGAATGCTCATCAAGTAACTCTCCAAGCTTTGGAGAAAGTAGCACAGTACCAGCAGTTTCCTGGCCAGCAACAGCAGAGATCAGGCACTATAGTGGATTTCAAGAGGATGATGCCTCGAGAGTTTAAAGGTACCGAGGGGATACTCTACGCTGACGACTGGCTAGAGGATATAGAGAGAAGCCTGCGACTGACCCAGATTCCGGAGAACTTGCAAATAGAAGCCGCTGGCAGTCAAATGTTCGATATCGCACTCACGTGGTATCGCACGGAGCCAAAAATTACTGCACAAGGACTTACTTGGGAGACCTTCAAGGAACTCTTCAAGGAGAAGTTCTTTCCCGACGTGGCATTGGGAACCTTGGAAAGTCAGTTTCATGACTTTGTTCAAGGAAATATGTCGGTCGACGAGTACGCTGCAGAATTCTGTAGATTGAGCCGTTTTGTATCGTCTATAATTCGGGACCCAGAAGATCGAGCCCGGAAATTTAGAAAGGGACTGACAAGAGAGATTAAGTCGCGCACTTCTGGTCGTCGTACCGCTACCTATGAGGCTATCTTAATGGATGCTCAGATCGCAGAAGAGGACCTGGACCTCAGGCCTAAGAGGAGTCACAATACTATTGGAGATACGAATGATAGCGCAGGACCGGCCAAGCATCCCCGTATTCAGCAACAACCATGGACATTTCAGCATCCACCGCAGTACCTAGCACCAGTTCCTATCCAACAACATCCATGGGCGTATCAGTATCAACAACAGTACCAGACGCCAATTCGTATTCAGCAGGATCAACAGCAGCCTCCAAGAGAGACACAACAGACTTGTCACTTCTGTAAGAAGCCAGGTCACCTTTGGGAGAGTTGTAGAACGAGGCTAGGACTTTGTTTGTACTGCGGCGCTGCGGGACATCGAGTAAGGGACTGTCTTCTAGCCCCTTATCTTCCCGGTCAGCGCACAACTTCAGATTATAGAGATCCAGTTAGGCTACCAGTGGAACCGTATATTGCTCAGCACCCGCAAAGGGAACCACCCCAGCAGGATGGGCATTTATGGTGACGGTCGAGAGACCAATATTGCAGGTAATGTGTTTGTAGGTTCTGCTCTTTCCTCCATTCTGTTCCTCTTTATTTGATTGATTGATTGATTGCTTAGTACCGTAGTTCGTATGCATGACTCTTGTTATAATATAGTTAGTAGTACCCCTGATACATAGACTGCAACATCATAACAAATGAGACCATAACCACGTATCTTCCCCCTAGATTGTATGTGGTATGACTACAGGTAGAATTTTCTTAGACCGTGATTATTGGTGTTGACTGTAGTGAAGATTCATGAAGGAGTTATGACTTGACAAGAGGAACAAGATGATTAAAATTTGAGGATAATTATTGATTTAAATAAATGGTTAAGAAATTAACATTTCATAATTGGTGGTTAATTAATTCCAGGAAAGATTATAACATGTTTAAGTTGGTTATTAATTTGGAAATTTTGGGAGATTTATCAATGTATTTATTTAATTGCAAGTTATGAATTTTAGAACTTTATATTTGGATGTAACATTTGGAGAATCCTTAAATATAATATTGTTGAGTATTTTGAGGAGTGGATATTAAATTCCGGGTATTGAATTATTAACTTAAAACTTTCAAGGAAATTTTAATAAAAAGGGACTTTGATTCTATTTTGAGGATTTTTCAGGAATACAAATAATTCAGAATTTTGGAAATTTTGAGAGGACATTGTGGATTATTAACTAATATCATGTATGATGAATTTAAAATTTGAGGGAATAATAATGTGTATGAGTAAATGCTACTATAAGGATTTTGAATTTCGAGGACGACATTCTTTTAAGGAGGGTAGACTTGTCACTACCACATTCCGAAAACAGGGGTATTTTCGACTTTTTACAATATTTAATATTATTGTAGTATAATTAATTAATTTCATGAGTAGTATATGTTTAAATTAAATAACTGTGTGATGTGTACTTTAATATATTATATTATACAGTGTTCATTTGTATTTGTGATGGTAGACTTGACCTAGAAGCCAGTAGATGAGCATCTGTCGGAATTATGGAATTTTGAGGTTAATTGTTTTATTTTATAATTAATTTATTGGAGGTGTAATTAATTACTGTATTTTTATTTAATATTTTGCGCAATTGCCTTTGCTTCGATATTTGGAGCACTATCCAGACTTTTATCTTCCAATAAATTTCACAATCTTGCCCTAGACATGCCCGCCTTCAATTCTGCTATTTTTGCAACTCATAATTATGCTCCCTGTGCATTATTTCTGGCCGCGCAAAAATCGTCGTGGACGTTTATTTTTAATCCCTATTTTTCATCGTTGTGCGTTCCAATTAAAAATTGGAGGCAATCTTGACCTATTTTTCGTGCGGCCCAATTTAGGGTAATATTCTGTTCTGAGTTTTCTTCAATATTGGTATTGATGACCTGACCTGAATTTGGCTCCATGTACTCCTAATTAATTGTTGAACACAACTTGCATTTATTTCTATTTAAATTGAGGATATTAATTAAACCAATTCTAAAATCCCAATTTAATTCCAGTGCCCTGCTGATTGAGCCCATATCGATCATACAGCGCCCCCTGACCCTACAAAATACCGGACACTGAATCGCCGCCAAATTTTCGTCATTTCATGTGTTTGTGCAATTTCCCAAATTTAAGGGGGTTAAATTGCAAATTGGCATTTTTGGTGTCAACACCCATTGATTAAACCAATGAGGGAGCTTATTAATTTTTTAATTAAAAACCATCATCCCTACATGAATTATTTCCCTTTATCAAATCCTGGCCACCCATTCAAGGGATGCAATCACAACCCTCCATCAAAATCCCCTCATCCCTATATAATGCCATGTTACATCATAAGCCCTAATCCCTAGACAACCTAGGTTTTCCCACCTCCCCACAAGCCTCCATCCTCTCCTACGTATGTAAATTTTTCTTCCTTCTTCTTCTTTTTCTTCTTCTCTTCTCCTTCTTCCTTTCTTCTTCTCTTTCCTTCCTTCTTCTTCTTTGTTTTGAATTTGAATAGGGAAGGGGGGAACACTGTGCATTTTCCCTCCCCTTACTGTGCTTCCCGACCGGCCCATCACCCGGCGGCCCACTGTCAACTCTGGCGCCGCTGCAGACTTCTCCCTCCGCCTCTACTCGACCATCTCCCCATACTGCTGCTGCCCGCACCGACTCCGGCGGCCATCAGCCGACTCCCCGACTCCCCTCTATCTCCTCCTTCATCACCTCCGGCCTCCCCCATCAAGTCCACTGCTTCCGGCCGGCGCTGCATCGAAGCGGTCCGGCGGCGCTGCCGCTACTCCCCCTCCACTGCACCCAGGCCGGCCCCCTCTGAACTCCGGCGAGCGGCCCACTGCACCCAGGCCGGCTTCCCCGGGCGGCCGAGTTCCCCCGCAGCCCTCCCTGCTGTGTCCAGCGGTCCGGCGGCTCTCCCTCCGACCCTCCCGCTGGCTCATCCCCGGACCCCACTTCTCTCCTCCCCTGCTCCCTGCTCCGGCGGCAAGTCCAGCCACTGCTCCTCCCTGCCGAGCTCCTCCTCCCCGTACTCCGGCCGTACTCCGGCCAAGTCCGACCCCAACCTCTGTAAGGAATTCTCCTCTCCTTCTTCCTTCTTTATATATATATATATATATATATATATATATGTATATATACATACGTATATACGGTTATGTATATATTAATATATGTATATCTATTGTGTATATTAATTAATGTATAGTATCGTAGGGGTTAATATATACCTATAGATGTATGATATATGTTAATGTATGGTATATAGATATATTTAGTGTATTCTATGTTAATATACATGTATTGTATATATTACTTAATGAGTAGAAATATATATATGTATATAAATACGTAAATGTGTAGGTATATGTGTATGGTGTTATTTTTTATTATTAAATGTTTAATAGTATATATAATATTGGTATACGTATCAAAATATATTTCGTATATACTTAATAGATTTTAATATAAAATGGGAATACATATATATATGTATATATATTTTGTAAATGTATGTATTAATGAATATGTAAAGTATAGTATTTTTAATTAATGCTTTAAATATTTGAATACGTGTAGTATATAAATACATAGTAATGTTAATTAAAGATAGGTGTATTATTTCTTTATTAATATTTAATTGTAAATTATAGTATGTAGAATTAATGATTAAGTATGTATAATTAAATGCATGTGAATAAGTATATTAATTATTTTTATTAAATTGTATATTTGAGTATGTATCAAATTAATATTTAAAATACATAATGTATAGGATATATAAAATGTATTAGTAAGTTAATGTACATAATAAATGTGTATGTTAATATATATATATAATTTAATATATATGTATATGTATATATTTAATTAATGTGAAAATTAGTATATGTATTGAATTTGAATTGTATATATATATGTATATATGTACATTGGATTATTTTATGACATTTATTTAATAAAAGTATATGTTAGTATAAATTATTTTGGTTAAATGATAATGTTGATTATATATATGTAAAAAAACGTACTTTAGTATAAAAACGTATTTTTGGTATAAATGAATAAATAAGTAAATACGTGTTTGGTAATTGGTATATATATATATGTACATAAATATATATGTATATTTATTTTGAGATAAGTGCTAATTTGGTATGCATATATATATATATAATTGTTTTGGTATTTGGTTTATATATATATGTGTACTTGTATACATAGTATAATTTAATATAATTAGTAGTTTGGTACAAGTATATATTGTAGGTATTAATGTTAGTTAAAAATAGGTAATGTGTCTTATATATCTATCTACTAGATGACCCTAGTTGACTAGTGCCCTGCCTGGCATAGCCCTAAGGCCAGTATAATTCTTCTGTGTGTTAGGATAGCATCTGATACAAGTGTTGTAATTATGATATGTTTATAGGACTGTTGGTTCACCCAGGGGATACTCTGGAACAGGACATCAATAAATACCAGCTAAGGACCCAAGGCAAGTACATTCTCTGATAATTTCTAATTCTTGATAATTTCTATAAATTCAACAATCATGAAATATTACATCTGAATTTTTGACACTGTGCTACACGGACTAGTATAGCTTGGATCTGCAGTCATGAGATGTTACCTTGATTATCGTATTGACATTGTACACGACATGTATATTTAGACATCGTACATGATAGACTTGACTTGCTCGTGTATCGTGACGTGTCATGGTTGGATCCACAGTACTAGTTGGGGGCGGGGAAGTAGTTAGTAAAAAATATGATCATAACCTCTTATTATAGTATAGAAATTGTAAGTGTTAATCATGCTCTTCACCCATGATTAGCCAGGCCCTGTAGCTATCGTACATGTTCCCAAGCCGGTCACATTTCGAAACTACTATTTCAAACACTTAGAATATATTACAGTTCCCTAATTTAAATCATATACTGCATCACCCGTATATGATACTGTACCTTGTTCTTTCCATTTCTTTATGCACTGACTATATCACATTGTCTATTGCCTGTCTCTTTTCGTTGCCTGTCTCTCTTAAATTGCCATTGCATTTATTTTACTGTCTTCTCAGTAGCTAGCATGACATGTTTTATTGTATTATAGACATTTCCAATTAATGGAACTGTTATTTAAGATTGTGCTTTGCTCCTTCCTGACTGGAAATATTTTTCCAGACTATGCCTTAGAGGACCGCTGTCTGACACTTATGGTGAGTAGCTGCAGACTTGATAGTAGTTGTGATTCCAGGAGGTCTAGCTGGAAATTACTATTTTAGTTAGTTCTTTTAACAGTCTATTTGGTACCGGATTTGTCTCCGGCATTTTGATGATTCTTGGATATTGTTGAGTTAGAATATTACTTGTGGACTTGTGTTGTGTTTAATTTTAGTTTTATTATTTGAAATCTTATCGTGCTGTAATCCTGTGATTGAGTATGTGTTCATCTTATTTGTGTCATCCGTGCCTCCTAATGGAGATTGGATGCTTGCGTGACATTAGTTAGATAGTATCAAGACCTTGACAGCGTTCTACCGCCGATGCTGCGGCGTAGGCTGGACGTACCCACGCACTCGTGCCCCTAAATCGGGTGCTGGTCGTGACAGAATTGAAGTGGGAATGAAGGAATTTGGTTGAGGGAAATTCTACATCTAGTTTCCAAATAAAAAAAGGAGAGAGAAACTATTTCCCCCCTCTTTAATAGGTCGCCCCCCCTTTTTCCTTCCTCAAGCTACTATATAATATCCATTATACCCCTTGGGGCCTCTCATGAAGAAATAATTAAGGAGGAAAGCTTCTAGTCTAATGGTTTAATTAATTTTAATACATCTCCTAATCAATGGGCTTTCTAATTGGGCTCAAATCTAACAATTAATATATGTTGGTCCATGAGTCTAAACTAAACTAGTTAGGTCCACTAATATAAGTTTAAAATAAATAACTAACATCTAGCAACAATTAAATAATACAATAAATAATTATTTAATAAGCACAATATTTAATTAATTATAAAATTACTAAAATATCCTTTCCTAGAAAATATGGTAGTGACAAGTCTACCCTCCTTAAAATAATTTCTTTCTCGAAATTCAAAGAAGAAAACTACCCCCAAAAAATAATAGAATATAACAAAAGAACAGAACTAAAGAACAGAACTAACTATGAGAGAACATAACAAAATAAGGAAATAACATACCTCAAGGCACAAATAAATATGGATAATGCTCCCGCATTTCATCCTCTCTCTCCCAGGTAGACTCCCCCGAAGAGTGATGCCTCCATGCGACACACACCAAAGGAATAGTCTGGTTCCTCAGCACCTTCTCTCCCCGATCCAGAATCTCACTTGGCTGCTCTGGATAGCTAAGAGTAGGGCCCACCTCTATCTCCGAGTGATCCAATACATGACTAGGATCTGCCATGTACCATCTCAACTGTGACACATGAAATACGTTTTGCACTCCCTCCAATGCAGGTGGCAAGTCTAGCCTATAAGCAACTGCACCGACCCTCTCTAAAATAGTGAAATGTCCGATGAATCACCGACTAAGCTTTCCGCCTTCACTGAAGCGAATCGTGCCTCGTATCGGAGAAATCCTTAGAAACACCAAACCACCCACCTAGAACAAAATACCACCTTAAGAACTTAATCTATAACAAACAACCAAAAGCAAGCACAAACAAAATCTAAAACTATACATCAAACTCCAAAGGCCTCCGGTGGCTATCGGCCCAATGATGTTGTCTATCCTGTGCCATACGAACTCTGTCTCTTATCAACTGAACCTTCTCCGCTGCATCCACAACCATCTCTGGCCCAAGCAAAACTCTCTCTCCAATATTATCCCATGACAAGAGAGTACGACACCTCCGACCGTATAGAGCTTCAAAAGGTGACATCTCTATACTAGCCTGGTAGCTATTGTTATAAGCAAACTCTACCAAATAGAGATGGTCCTCCCAAGAACCCTTGAAATATAGTACACAAGTGCACAACATATCCTCAAGAGTCTGAATAGTCCTCTCTGACTGCCCATCTGTCTGGGGATGATATGCAGTAATAAACTTGAGCTGAGTGCCCAAACTCTCCTGCAAACTCCTCCAAAAATGAGAAGTGAAACGACTATCCTGATCTGAGACTATGCTGACGGGAAATCCAAGTATCCTGATGATCTGCCTCATATACATCTCTGCCTACTTCTCTGTAGACAAACCCACCTTGAAAGGCAAAAATTTGGCCGACTTGGTCAATCTATCAACGATGACCCAAATCGCATCTTTTCCTCCTGGAGATCGTGGAAGTCCGGACAAAATATCCATAGTAATGTGCTCCCATTTCCACTCCGGAATAGGTAATGGCTGAAGTAAACATCCTGGCCTCTGCCTCTCGGCTTTCACCTGCTGGCACACTAAGCATCTGGATACAAACTGTGACACTTTTCTCTTCATGCCATACCACCACACACTCTCTCGTATATCCCGATACATCTTGTTGGCACCTGGATGCGTGGAATACTGAGAGCGATGTACTTTCTGCAATACCTTCTCATACAGCTTCCTACTAGGTATACATAATCTAACTCCATGTCTCAAAGATCCATCCTCAGCAATGGTGAAATCATCCTCCAATTATGCTCTCACCTGAGCTCTGATGCTCCTCAGAGATACATCCTCATACTGTGCTGCCTTGATCCTATCCATCAAATCTGAATATATCTGCAATCCCCACATTTGCATAGCACAACCAAGAATTATCACCTCAATGTCCAAGCTCTCCAAGTCCTCCAACAAATAGCGATCCTGCGTCAAGAACATAGCTACCGGATACCTGCTCAAAGCATCGGCAACTATATTAGCTTTCCCAGGATGATACTGCAAAGATATATAAAAATCCTTCATCAGTTCTAACCACCGATGCTGCCTCATGTTCAACTTCTTCTGCTTGAAAACGTACTTCAAGCTCTTGTGGTCTGTAAAGATCTCCACACGTTCTTCGTATAAATAATATTTCCACAACTTCAGGGCGAAGATGACTGCTGTCAACTCCAAATTATGGGTAGCATAGTTCTTTTCATGATGTTGCAATTTCCTGGATGCATAGGCAATCACTTTTCGATTCTACTGAAGAACACAACCCAAACCTTTCCCCGATACATCACTATAAATAGTGAAACCTACAAACCCTGATGGCAACGTCAAAATAGGAGCAGACGTCAACCACCTCTTCAATTCCTCAAAAGCAACCTGGCAATCCTCTATCCAAATAAACTTTACATCCTTCCTGGTGAGTCTGGTCATCGGCTCAGAAATCCTCAAAAAATCTTGCACAAACTTTCTGTAGTAGCCTGCCAATCCCAAGAAACTCCTGATCTTTACTTTCGAACTCGGGGTCTTCCAAGATTCTACTGTTGCGATCTTATTCTGATCCACTGAAATACCATCACCAGTCACAACATGCCCCAAGAATTCTACCTTATCTAGGAAAAAATCATACTTGGACAACTTCCCATACAGATTCTCCTTTCTCAGCACATCCAACACAATCCTTAAATGCTCCTCATGCTCCTCCGGTGTCTTCGAGTATATGAGTATGTTGTCAATGAACACCACCACGAACTTGTCAAGGTACTGATGGAATACCTTGTTTATCAAGATCATAAATAACGCCAGTACATTAGTCAAACCAAACGGCATCACCATAAACTCATACTGACCATACCGAGTTCTTAAAGAAGTCTTCGGTATGTCCACCAGATTTACCTTCACCTGGTGCTAACTGATCTCAAATCTATCTTAGAAAACACCTTGGCACCACTCAACTAATCGAACAAATCATCAATCCGTGGCAAAGGATACATATTCTTGATAGTGACATTATTTAATGCCCTGTAATCAATGCACATGCTCATCGATCCATCCTTCTTCGGTACAAACAATATCGGGGCTCCCCTTGGTAAAGAACTCGATCTGATAAAACCCTTATCCTGCAATTCGTCCACCTACTTCTTCATCTCGACCAGCTCGCTGTTGTTTACTCTATAGACATATTGTAAAATTGGTTCTGCACATGCACCAAGTCTATAGAGAATTCAATATCCCAATCTGGTGGCAACTCTGACAATTCCTCAAGAAATACATCCAAGAATTCTGCTATGAATGGATGTGACAACTCCTTGTCTTCCATCATAGCTCTACAAATAATGCCTTCTTCCTGCTCTGCAGCCCCTCTGGCAAACTCGAACTCTGGCTCTCCCGGTAGACCAAACAAAACTCTACCTCCTCTACAATCTATACTAGCACGGTGCCTACTCAACCAATCTATCCCGAGTACAATATCATAGTTCGGAAGTGGCATTACAAGTAGACACACATTCAACTCTCGGCCTCCTAGAGTAACTCTTCGATCCTTACAAATATCATTAACCAGGATAATGCCTCCCCCGGTCATGATCTTGCAAGTCCTAAGCAAAGACTCAGCTACCAAATCAAGCTTCAGAGAAAAAGAAATATTATAAAACTATGAGAAGCACCACTATAAAACAAAGCTAAAGCTGGAATGGAATCAAGAAGAATAGAACCTACGATGACATCTCCGGTGGGTTTATCCTCCTCGATGGTCATAGCAAACGCTTGTCCCTGACGTGTACCTCCCTGCTGCTGATGCTGGACATAACGCTACTGCTGTGTCGGAAGCGGTCCCTTCGACGGTACTACAAGTGGTCTCGTCTGTGCCCTCGGAGATGAAGCTACTCCCTTAACTACACGACGAGGATTGGAAGTACACTCCCTTAGTTGATGCCCTTCTATACCATAATACAAATAAACTCCCAACCTCTTCCTACAAACTTCCCAGATGTGACCGAACTTCTTACAGAAGTGGCAAAAAGATTGTTTTAACTGTCTCTGCTACTGTGGTGCCTGGTCAAAAGGTGCCCTAGCTGGAGTCTGGTGCAGCTGTGGCTGCTGGAGAGGCTTGGACTGAAAATGAGAATGTTTGGCAGATACTACACTAATGTTGGCCCCCAGAAAAGAATCACGGTCTCTCTTGGGCTTCGAACCTAACTCCCGCTCAACCTTGCGTGCCTCCACAAGTATCTTCGAGTATGTCTCATAAAAAGACGGAATGAGGATCTTCACTTCCCAGTTTAGACCCTCATAAAAATGAATAGTCCGAACCTCCGACTCTCTCACTAATACTCTGTAAATTGGCTCAACCTGCCAAACTCC